>OVBB01000483.1:0-17396 GCA_900406415.1 Isatis lusitanica
TATTAGGATGTTGTCCGAAATGAGACGCTCCGGCACGAAGGCTGATTGAGATGACGATACCAGTGATTGTAATAAAGGTTGCAGTCTGCAAACGAGGATCTTGGAGATGGCTTTGTACAACACGGAACACAAACTTATCGGTCTTAAGTCAGACATCAAGGTGGGGTTGTTGACCTTTGGCAATAAACATAGGTGAGTATAGTTCCATTCTGTGGGCATTCGACCCAGAGCAAAGAACTCTTGAATCTCTTCCGTTACCTGATCACCGATGATAGACCAATATTGGTGAAAGAAATGTCCAGACATACCATCTGGACCCGGTGCACTTGCTGCTTTAACCGAGAAAATTGCCTCCTTAATCTCCTCTTTTGTAACACTTTTGGTTAGCTCTACATTCATCTCATTGGTTACTCTTGGGCTGAAGTCTTGGAAGAAGCTCTCAAAATTATCAGGATTAAACGATGTGAAAAGTTTCGTAAAGTAGTCCACTGCTACTTGGCCTTTGGCAACTTCAGAATTTTGAGCCTGACCATGATCGTCCAACAGCTTTTCAATTCGTTTCCTGGCTCTTCTAAATTTGACCACCTCATGAAAGTATCTCGAGTTCTTATCTCCACTCCTTAGCCAATGCTCTTTACTACGATACTTCCAATAAGACTCTTCTTCCTTATACGCTCGCGCTAGCTCCTTTTTGAGAAAATCAACACGCCTGAAGTTTGGTCTCATAGCAGATTGTTCCGTTTCCAATGCAACTTCGATTTGATTAATTTTATCTTTTGAGTTCTGGATATTTCTTCTTTTCCACTTACTTAGCGTTTTCCGGCACGACTTCATTCTATCCGCTACTTTCCCAGAGAAACCTCTGCTCGGGTGTCTCCAAGCCTGAGCTATCTTCGTTTTAACTTCCGGATGTTGTAAGAGTCTTTTGTCAAACCTAAAATGACCTCTATATGTCTCCTGAGCTTCTACTAGTTTGACTAGCACCGGCCGATGATCGGATCCACGCTTATCAAGAAACAACTGATTAGAAGCCGGAAACGCCATAAACCAAGCTTTGTTTCCAAAACACCGATCCAGCCTACTTTGAATCCACTGCTCATAACGTACTCCACCCCACGTAAACATATTCCCTTGACTCTGGAGCTCCAGCATATCACACGCATCCAGCATTTCCAAAAAAGGTTTGAAAACAGTATCACCTCTTCTAGGCCCTCCCAGCTTTTCTCCATTATGCCTTATATCGTTAAAATCCCCCAACATACACCAACTCTCCTTTCTGTTGATGCCAATGCGACTGATTCTCTCCCAAACTTTGGCTCTATTCTTCACAAGAGGTGCCCCATACACACAGGACACAAAGAAGTTAAAAGAACCGAACTGAACTTGCAAATCCAATAAATTCTTATCCATAAACCGAAGATCAACAGAAACAGAGGATTTCCAAAAAAGAGTCAAACCCCCACTACGCCCTACTGGTTCCACCGTATAGACATGATTGTACCCCAACCACTCCTGAATATCAACTATCTCATCTCTACTCTTATTCGTCTCCATCAAGAACAGAAGCTCGGGGAAGTGCTTTTTACGCAATTCCTCAAGCCTGTGAATTGTCAAACCATCAGACCGTCCAATGGCTTGACAATTCCAGCTGATTAGGCTCATTGGATGGTGGGCAGTCCCTCATTTGGGACCACCTTGAGGTACTTCGCCTGAGCTCTGAATCCAGCTTCCTCGTCCTGGACCAGATCTTTCCTTTTTCTTGTGCCTTCCTGCTTTTTGCCCTCTTGCTTTACTGAGAGCTTTGGTGCTTCATTCCGTTTAATCTCCCCTGTCTCTTTCCTTCTTTTTGCTTTGTAAGGCCGTCTTCTCATGGCTGGCTTTTTCTTTGAAGTCCCGGAATAGCAGGGCTCCGAGAAGCCCAAACTAAAACCCGTTGAACTCGCAGAAGCCATTTTTTCTGAGCCATAGAGATTTCTATCCTCACTTACAGCCGGAGCATTGAGGTCCACTGGATCCCAAGATACTATCCTTCCTGATTGAAGAGCTAAGCTCAGAGGTTCCGCGTTCAACCTGGTAACTTCCGGTTCCATAGCCATTTTAACCTTCTCACCATAGTCAAACACCAAACCCTTTTCTTTGTCTAGGATTTTAGTTATTAGAGGTAAAGGTTCCAGACGGAGGGCCACCCTCTGCGCTACTGGATCATTTTCCGCCTCCTTCACCGATCTTCGAACTCTCTCCTCTCTAATAGCTTTGTCCTCACCGTTGGAAGTGAGCAAATAGTTTCTCATCTCTTCCAGAACAGCTTGAGCTATTTTTGGTCTCCCAGTGTTTGCATCAACCTTTACTTGTTCCTCTTGTAGTACCCCAAACAACGGATCTCCTTCCTTTAGCACCACTGGACTCTTTTCTGGTGACGGTCTCGTATTATGATTCTTCTGAGGTGTTTCATCTTGTCTTTTGCGCACCAAGAGTGGGCAAACGTCTTTAGCATGATTAAGACTTTGACAAGAGAAGCAACGCTTCTGTATCCTCTCGTAATGAAAGTGTATCAAGCCCGGTTCCCCATTAGGTAGAGTCACCTTCCGCGCCATTTTCAGGGGTTTGGCCACATTGTATCTTATCTTTACCCTTACGAAATCTTGTGTCTGCGACTTGGATTCGTCGAAGGCGACCTCCTCTACAAAACCCAAAGTCTCCGCTAATCTTGTGATCGTAGGCAAAGTGTAGTAATTAATCGGAAGCTTGCTAATCTGGACCCATACTGAGATGTATTGAAGATAATCCTCTGGCGGATTCTCAACCCATCTCTCAAGAGCCACCACCCAGTCGTGGTGAGTATGCACACCCTTCTTCATAACTTCAATCAAATCGTGTTCGTGGTCAAAGAAGAATTGGAATTTTTCTTGGGAAAGAGCAACTCCTCTAACACAGCCTTCTTTGCCCCACTTCCGCGGCATCTGAATGATTAGTCCTGCCATCTTCTGGCATTCCGGATTGAGCGCTCTTCCTACCAGACTTAAAGCGTTTCGAACATGGGAGCTGTACATTGGTAGATTTGGTATGATTAATGGCTCTTCCTCCTCATCTAACGACAAAGCCATTAAGGCTCTGTCCATTGCTGCAGACATAATAACTCCCTCTAACCACTCGAGAAAGAAAGATCTTGAAATTTAATTCACCCTCAGCCGCCTAACACTGTTGCTAACCCTAGTTTCCCAGAGGATTAGAGCAAAGTAAAGGTACTTTAGGAACTTTTACTAAGAAAAGGACACTAAAAACCACTAAAGGGAACGGATAAACCCCGCTTATCTTCTAAAATCAGTGTAAGCAAAGACACTACACGAATTAGAAGGTCCTAAGCCCATAAAGGGTCCTGACTTAATCGTGTATTGTTATAATTAGCTTATCTTGTAAATGGATATTTATTGATGAAAATATGAGAAAAGGACAAAAAGTTCTGAGAAGGAAACGGTAACGGTAAGAAGAACGTGACGCCGTGAAGCGACATTGTAAAAACGAGCCACGAAAGAGCTTTGGGCCTTTGGCCCACAAAATATCATTCCTCATTCATGCTTAATTTTTTTATACGGCTAGAACGTACATTTTATTATATCGAAACATACATTTTATTATATGGAAGTAAAACTACTAAAGATATATACAAAATTACAGAACATAAATTATTACACAAGCAGTTATATGTGCCATTTTTTGAAAATAAATTGAAGAAATAAGATTCACGATGCGGATTGATCAAAATCAACAACAACTTACACACTAACAAATAAACATATTTATAATATTTCTCCGCTTCCTTTACTCCAATACGATTCTTGACCCCAACTTTTTTTTTCCCCAATAATAGAAGCCCACTTGTACGACAACCATTGGGACTGAGACCTATAAATAGGGGTGTTTATTTAAAGTTCGGATTTTAAGATGTGATATTAATAGTAATTGTCCATGCTACGTAAATAAAGTTATGAAGTAATATCACAAGAATTAAAAGCAATAATCAACAATTTAAATTGTTTTGAAGAAATTAGGTTTTTTTATTTTACTTTTTCATAATTCTGTGAGAAATTAAGATGGAGGACCAGTTTACATCTTCGTTATTTTATTTTATTGTCAAAATCGCCGTCTTCCATTGTTTTCGACAGATAAAAGAAGCCACAATTCCTTCATGTTTAAATTCAAACACGAAAAATAGCAAATCGGCTATAGAAATGTTGGTTAGAGATTTTCATGAAGCAAAACTAATTAATATTTAATTGAATCAAAGAAGAATCATCATGACATACAAAGAACAACCGAAGCCAATTAATTAAATCAGGTAGTAGCAAATCAAATCAAGGTGGTATACAACAACATTTCAAAATATTTTCACAGGTTCAATCAAACAGTGGCAACAGCTTCTTTCTCTTCCTTTACCGGTTCAGCCTCAGCCGGTTTCGCGGCTTCTGCGGCAACCTCAACCTTTTCCGGTGCAGCTACCGTAACCGCCTCAACCGCTGCTTCAGCGTTTTCTGTTGCAACCGTTACGTTCTCCACTTTCTCAGGTGCTGCTGCAGCCTCACCAGTAGAAGATGACTCTTCCACGGCTGCTGCAACCTCTGTTTCAGCAGCAGCAGTTGTTTCCTTGGTCTTCTCGACCTCAGATGTCTCCTTAGCTTCGACAGAAGTTGTTGCGGTGGTTTCAGTCTCTGTCTGGTTCTGTTTGTCACCTCTTTCTTCTGTGTTGTTCTCCTGTATTATCATACCAAAATATCATAACCTGTTAAGCACGGTTCTGTGACCTAATTTATCAAATCTTAATACTACTAGATTGTTATGTTGTGTACCTTGGCTACTACGGTTTCAGACACAGACTTGTTGAGAACAGAGTCTTCTTCGTTGTTCATGTCTGATTCCTTGGGTCTACTCGCACAGCCACCCATTATTTATTTAGATTTTTTTGTGGTTTTGGGTTGGGTTTAGGCTGTGGAGTGTGAAAAATTTAAACAAGTTTTTATTTTGCTCTCCGATTTATTATTGGCGACCCGAGGATTGATCAAATGAAGCCAACATAGTCAGGATTATATAGATGAAGATGATTCCGAATTTTATGGAGAGCCTTTGGTCTTTCCTTGTGTGTGTTGATTAATTCAAATTGGAGATGGCTAAGATTAGTTATTTACAGAAGGTTTATATTAGAGTTTAGCACATAGTCAAAAGCAAATTTAGGTGTTTCTGTATTTGAGATTGATATGGTCAGACTCAGACGTATGGAAGTTTCGTGGACCTCTCGTCCCTTGAGACTTGCGCCCTATTTTTAGTCGTTCATAATGATAATAATTCGATGAATAAAAATCTTTCGTTCGGTTCTTTTTAGTAAGTTGCAAATAAAAATGATTTAGGTTTATGAGTCCAATATTTAAGAAAAATGGAACACATTTTATATTACTCCATCCCATCCATATACATGGACGAATGAAATAATGTTGCTGTACGTGTTGTAGGAAGAATATCAGTGACCTTACAGTATACATTGTTGAATAGGATGAATACAGAGTTCTTTTCTTCTTTTTCTTTTTTGACATCAAAACACACAAATTGTTAATACCACTTATATTATATGTACCATTGTGTTCCAAGTTTGTTTCAAATCTAAGTATTAAGAGGCAAAATGAAATAAGCGGAGCAATTAAACAAAGTAGTTATCTTGCATCTCTTTTTAGGTCTTTTGGATAACTAGGACGAATATTGTTTCTTTTGAGAAGTGTTTAACTTCTGGAGCCGTCTCTTTCTGTATCTCCAGGCTACTTGAATCTACGTAGCTGCTCGTAGCCTGCAATAAGGAGACTCGTACCTTCTGGCTCCGAAGAGAACCTGCGTAGGCTAAAGTCACAGTATCAGTAGGGTTTGAGACGGGAACGCTACGTGTCCTGGAAGTTAAAGCCCTAGTGCGAGATCGATGGTGAAGCGTCTGAAATTGGAAGCATGGGAATCTTATCGTTTTCGTTCGGGGAAACCATTTCTAGACAGAATGTCGGCTGAAAGAATGTCGCCGGGAGAAGAAATAAGGAAGGAGAGTATGATGACTCTGGGGTCTTCTTTGCTCATCAAGCAACTGTATCATTATTGTAATCCATAAGTAGAAGTATATGAAGCCAAGTCTGAAAAGAAAAAACGAACAACATTTTTGCTCTTTCAATGTCTACAAGGTCGTCGTCTCATTTTGTATATAAGAAAAAAAGGGAAAAAATCCGAGAGAACCGAAAAACAATGTCGAAGTATTTCGAAGTTACGAACCATCCGAGAAACTCAACAAGTGAGACAACAACGAAACTTCCTTGTCCGCATCCACGTGTCGTTATGTCATTTGACATCTGACATAGAACTTTATTACATGTCATTCACTTCCCTCCTACTTTACCCCTACACATTTTCAATAACCTACTTCCTTTTAAAACTCTCGTCAAGGATGAAATCGTACTTTCAATGATTTCTCAAAACGCGTTAACGTACTTGATTTGGCGCGTGTATAGAGAGATAAACCCACACGCGCCGCTTCTCATCACCTTTATATAATCCTTGGAAAAAAAGAAAAATCAAACTTCACCATCTTCTTCTTCACTTTACCAAATCGTATCCGATCTTTAGGGGTTTTTTTACGCTGTCTGTGAAATCTTTATTGTCTTCTCTCCTTGATACCTTCGAATCGCATCTCTGATAAAGAAAAAAAAAGGAAGTTCTGGGCTTTGTATTATCCTATCCGTATCTAGGAATCTTTCGATATTGAGTTCTTCTTCTTCTTCTCCCGATTCGTCAAAACACGCATCTATGAATCAGAATATTAAAGTATTATCGCTGGATTCACTACCAGTGGGATTGAGATTCCGTCCAACGGACGAGGAGCTAGTCCGTTTCTATCTCCGCAGGAAAATCAACGGCCACGATAACGACGTCAAAGCTATCCGAGAGATCGACATCTGCAAATGGGAACCTTGGGATTTACCTGGTACCTAACTTCTTCTTCTTCTTCTTGACTTGATTCTAAATTTACAATCTTTCTAAAGAAACTATCTGATTTCTCTGCTTTTATGTTTGATTTGAGTTAAGATTTCCGCAGTTTCATGTTCTGACTCGTAAATCTAGTGAATTTTGGGACTTAAATCGATTTAGTTTTAGGTATTCGATTGTAGAGAATCACTCACAGTATGGCCACATTCAACTTTGTATAGTTTAGTGACGGAAATGTGATCAAGTGTGCTTTTTTCTTTACTTGTAGATTTCTCTGTGATCAAAACAAACGACTCAGAGTGGCTTTTCTTCTGTCCGTTGGACCGAAAGTACCCAAACGGAAGTAGACAGAACCGGGCAACAATCGCAGGCTACTGGAAGGCGACTGGAAAAGACCGGAAGATCAAATCCGGCAAGAACAACATTATCGGGGTGAAGAGAACTCTGGTTTTCCACTCTGGTCGAGCTCCTAAGGGGACAAGAACCAATTGGGTTATGCACGAGTATCGAGCCACCGAGGAAGACTTGAGTGGCACTTATCCTGGCCAGGTAAAATAAAAAAAGGCACAAATGTTAGAGGTGTAACCATTGTAAACCAAATTGTTTATGTTAAAATAACTTAATCATGTGCTTGTTTTGGTACGTGCAGAGTCCGTTTGTTATATGCAAACTGTTCAAGAAACAAGACCTGAGTTTAGCGGAAGAAGATTCCAAGTTGGATGAAGCTGCAGAACCTGCTGTCTCTTCTCCAACTGTTGGTACATCTTCTCCTGATGAGACTAAATCTGAAGTATCAATGGTCGCTAAAATGGAAGACGTGAAGCGTTATGACATTGCGGAGTCTTCTCTTGCAATTTCCGGCGATTCTCATAATGGTGCTCGCGATAAGGCTTCAATCGCCGAGGTGAGGACAGTTTTGCTGAGTTTTATTAGATAATCTGTCGTCACAGTGTCGGTTTGCAAACTAAACGTCATTTTGATTTTTAATCGCAGCTTGGAGATCTTGATTGGCTGTCTTTTCCGGAGCTTGAGCCCTTGAATTACACGATCTTCTCCCCATTACATTCTCAAGTCCAATCCGAGCTTGGATCCTCTTTCAACGCATTTCAGGCAGGCTCGAATGACTTTTCAGAAAACCACAACAACAGCTCCCAAGTTCAGGCTCAGTACGGTACAAACGAAGTGGATACATACATATCCGACTTTCTCGACTCGATTCTTGATTTCCCGGACGAAGTTCCAGAGAAGCAAAAGTTTGTCCTGCAGCGTGGGCTCGACTGTGCAGTGCCAGATCAGGTTCGTCGAGTTCCCTCAAAACTCGTATCATCATTTTTGTGTGTTCATTGAGAAAACAGAAATTATAACTAAACTCTTATGAACATACTTGATTGCAGATTGCGCCAGCGTATCAACAGCGTTCGGCAGGTGACATGAGCGATGATGTTTCAAGAACAGGTATCAAGTTACAGACTCGGCGTGGAGAAGGCTCAGGTTGTGCCACTGATTACTATATAAACCAGGGAAATGCATCAAAAAGGCTGCGTCTGCAAACTATCAAGAGAGAGGTGAGAATAGCAACCACAGCTTCACATGAATCACTCGTTTTGATAGGGGTTTTTGAATAGCAAACGTGAGCCTACCAATACTAACAAGTGAATGCTACACACAGGTTGAGGATACGGACAGAGTAACCATGAAGAACGGGAAGCTAATGAGATCAAAGAACAAAACCGGATCCTTGTTTAAAAAGATTGCGTCCGTGAGGTGTTCATACGGAGGACTTCTTAGGGCGGCCGTCGTTGCGATCCTGTTCTTGATGTCAGTCTCCAGTCTAACCGCAGACCTTCGAGCTTCTGTGATGATCTGAAAACTGAAACCTTATTTTGTGTGTATATATATATATATAGTAACTCCAGGCTTTTTCTTTTGCTTTGGGTGTTGGTTTCAGTTTTCACCTTATCCGGGGCCAGTGTATTAGGGAATTTGGTTATATATATTACATTTATAACTTTATGACGAGAGGTCAAGACTCTAGCTACTGCCTACTGCTATGACTTTATTAGACTTGTTATTACATTAATCAAGCTTTTCATGTAAACACGTTTTTTTTCCACTTGACAATGAAACAGCAAAGATTACCAAAGCTACTCGCAATCTTTTCTTCGAGTTTTAAAAGTTGCTCTAAAGGGTGGTGATAGACCATTATACTTTTGCGAAGTGCCATTCTTGATAAATAACAGGTTTTGGATAAGATATTTTATAATTTTATATTAACAACACCCATAATCATATGACAAAACAAGATATTTATATTATTAATCCTTCGTTTCTATCACTAAACGTAATGGGCCTTGTGCTTTGATCACATGTCTTAAGCCCAATATCAAAGTTGTCTTTATTTCGCCTTGTACACCATCTTCTACACCTGTTTTCAGAAATGCCCGAAAGCTCTGGAACGACCCTTTAGATAGCAAGAGACCACTTGGGGATTTGAAGTTGACTCACTTTAAAGCTGTAGGATATTCAAATGATGGCTCGTTATTGATTTGTTCAACATTCACACTCGCCGTCTCTTGCTATCTCACTGCCAGTTTCTAGATTGAAGATCTCACTGTGTAAGTCTCTTTGCATACTTTGGTAATTTTGTTCGGCAGACTTGTGATTTTGTTCGGAATGGCTTAGGCAATTGATCCTAAAGCCTCTTGAGCGTCCTGTGGCTTGCAAACTCATCTTGGGCCTTGCTCCTTCCTTGTTCCCAGCCGGTTCAAGCTCAGCTTCTTTCAGATCGGTTTTAGGGCTGACCAGAATTATATCAACTTGTAACGGAGCAGCGAATTAGGATTTTCTCTCTTTGAACGCCATGATCCTAATGTTCTTCGTCTCGGTTTAGCGAGCTTTCTGGAATTTACAGTCGACGAGGTTCTTATTGGAGAATTCAGTCTTTTTTTTTTTACGTAATTCTATTTATGGCGTTTAATGAGATACAAATCAGAATTACTTTCATTATAGGCTGCAAATTTGGGTTCGCTTTCTTCATTAACTCAATTCTTGTCTTCTTTGTCGTTTAGTTCGTTGCTTTTTCTTGTAGAAGAAGAACTGATTAGCTTCCTCCACTCAGAACTTTTTCTTCGTCTGGTTGTTGGTCGATGATGGCAATTTGATAGGTTACTCCCTCTATTGAGAATTTGATATATAGCTTAAAAGTTTTGTGTTTGTTCCTTACTGTTTGGTAAGTGACTCAGAGCATTACTTTATTTTAGTTCTTTTCCTTTTATTCTTCAGTTTCCTATCATGATCTCATCTGTTTGGTTGTCGATGATGATTCTAGTTTCTTTTGCATGAAATCTGCTTACGCTCTGGTCTTGTTTTCATGGTGTTTTTTTTCTGGATCCATCGTGTCTTTTGGTGGTCTGAATACTTAGACGCAGAAAAGATATGTTAGATTTGGTTTATTTGTTGAAAAAGTTTTCTTAGATTTTGTCATTTTGGTGTGACTTGACTTTTTCAGGAGAATGGGGTCAGAGGGAAGCGTGAAAAACTCGGTTGTGACACAAGTAAGCATTGGTGGATTTGGGGAGTCGACCACTGCAAAAGAGCTTACAGAGTACCTTGAAGACGAAGTAGGACTCATTTGGCGATGCAGGTTAAAAACCTCTTGGACTCCTCCTGGTTCTTATCCTGACTTTGAGATCACGGACTATTCAAATATCCCCAAATTCGATGGTTACAAGAGAGTGGAGCCTCATGCATTTGTCCATTTCGCGGTTCCTAAGTCAGCAGCTCGTGCAATGGATGCTGCGGGGCAATCCAAACTCATCCTGGATGGCCAGCCGTTGAAAGTCAGCTTGGGGCCTAAGAACCCGTATACACTTAACCAGAGAAGAAGAACGACAACACCATATAAATTGACTGGTATTTCAATCGAGATTGGGACCTTGGTTTCCCGGGATGAGTTTCTTGTTTCTTGGAGAGCCGAAGGGGTCGATTTCCTCGTGGACCCTTTTGACAACACTTGCAAATTTTGCTTCACAAAGAGCACTGCGTTCGCTTTGAAGGACACATTCATGCATGCTGTGATCAAATGCGATTATAAGCTGGAGTTATTAGTCAGAGACATACGAACAGTCAGGCAGTATAGAAGTTTGGATGGCTTTGTGCTTCTTTTGCAGCTGGCTTCGTCACCCCGTGTTTGGTACAGAACTGCTGATGATGATATATATGAAACTGTCCCTGTCGACCTCTTGGATGATGATGACCCTTGGATCCGTACCACTGACTTTACCCAAGCTGGGGCAATTGGTCGATGCCTTTCATATCGATTGCTCATATCTCCTCGGCATGAGAAGAAATTGACAACAACCTTAGATTATCTAAGGACGCGGAGGGTGCAAGAGGAACGTGTGAGGTGGCCTCCCAGGATACGTGATGAGCCCTGTTTTGGGGAGCCTGTTTCAGATCATTTCTTCTGCATTCACCACAAGGAAGGAATCTCCTTTGAGATCATGTTCCTAGTAAATTCGGTGCTGCACAGGGGTATTGTTAACCAGTTTCAGTTGACTGAGCGTTTCTTTGATCTTCTCAGAAACCAACCCAAGGATGTCAACGTAGCTTCTCTCAAGCATCTCTGTACCTATCGTCGACCTGTTTTTGATGCGTACAAGAGGTTGAAGCTTGTTCAGGAATGGATTCAGAAAAATCCAAAGCTTTTAGGGAGTCATGTACAGTCTGATGATATCTCTGAGATCAGAAGGTTGGTGATTACACCAACCAGAGGTTATTGCCTACCCCCAGAAGTTGAGCTCTCCAATAGGGTACTCAGGAAATATAAAGCTGTGTCTGAAAGATTTTTGCGCGTAACTTTCATGGACGAAAGCATGCAGACCATGAATTCAAATGTTCTCTCTTACTTTGTTGCTCCAATTGTGAAGGATCTTACATCAAGCTCTTTTTCCCAGAAGACCCACATCTTCAAAAGAGTAAAGACCATATTAACCGATGGGTTTAAACTTTGTGGTAGAAAATACAGTTTTCTAGCATTCTCGGCCAATCAACTGAGAGACCGCTCTGCATGGTTTTTTGCTGAAGACGGGAAAACAGGAGTGTCAGATATAAAGAAATGGATGGGTAAATTCACAGACAAGAATGTGGCAAAATGTGCTGCTAGGATGGGCCTGTGCTTTTCCTCCACATACGCCACTGTAGATGTCTTGCCTCACGAGGTTGACACCGAGCTTCCAGAGATTGAGAGAAATAACTATACTTTCTCTGATGGAATTGGCACAATCACACCTGACCTCGCTGACGAAATAATGGAGAAACTTAAGTTGGATGTGCACTGCAGCCCTTGTGCTTATCAGATCCGTTACGCAGGTTTCAAAGGAGTTGTTGCTCGTTGGCCATCTAAAGGTGATGGAATCCGCTTAGCTCTTCGCAACAGTATGAACAAGTTCCATTCTACGCACACCATCCTGGAGATCTGTTCCTGGACCAGGTTTCAACCTGGTTTCTTAAACCGGCAGATAATTACCCTCCTCTCTGTAC
The DNA here is from genome assembly GCA_900406415.1 of Isatis lusitanica. Taxonomy (NCBI): domain Eukaryota; kingdom Viridiplantae; phylum Streptophyta; class Magnoliopsida; order Brassicales; family Brassicaceae; genus Isatis; species Isatis lusitanica. The sequence goes on from OVBB01000483.1 coordinate 12,547, forward strand.
TAGGTGTTCCGGATGAAATATTCTGGGATATGCAGGAAACCATGCTCTGTAAACTGAACCGCATCCTTGATGATACAGATGTGGCATTTGAAGTTCTCACAGCATCATGTGCTGAACAAGGAAATACTGCAGCTATCATGCTAAGTGCAGGTTTCAAACCAAAAACTGAACCACATCTGCGAGGAATGTTGTCTTCAGTCAGAATTGCACAACTCTGGGGTCTCAGAGAAAAATCTCGTATTTTTGTTTCTTCAGGAAGGTGGCTAATGGGTTGCCTAGACGAAGCAGGAATACTTGAACAGGGCCAATGCTTTATCCAAGTCTCAAACCCGTCCATAGAAAATTGTTTCTCCAAACATGGGTCTCGTTTTAGGGAGACGAAGACAGATCTGCAAGTAGTTAAAGGTTATGTAGCCATTGCTAAGAATCCTTGTCTTCACCCAGGGGACGTAAGGATTCTAGAAGCTGTCGATGTACCCGAGCTGCATCACATGTATGACTGCCTACTCTTCCCTCAGAAAGGCGATAGGCCCCACACAAACGAAGCTTCTGGCAGTGACCTTGATGGTGACCTGTACTTTGTCGCTTGGGATCAGAAACTCATCCCTCCCAGCAGAAAAAGCTGGCCCGCAATGCAATATGACGCAGCAGAAGATATGAAATCGGCCCGTCCTGTCAACCACCAGGTCAGTATCTACTCCCCCACTATTGTTTTCGTTTAACTTAGATGCTGACGCTTAGAATAAGGTGGATAATTGAGTCCAGTATACTCTCTGATATTTCTGAAAGCGCAGATACTGTTTCTGTGGATGCTTGTTTCCGAGTCATTGATTGCATGGTATCGGTTATTAATAGCATACACATGTTCGTCCTTCACGAGTTAAGATATTGACCAAAAAAAAAATTCGTCACATATTATTGGTTCTGATTTGCATTCCTCACTGTGACCTTTTAGTTGTTTTTATTTTAGTTGTGTATTAGTGTCATGATGCTAGCGTCTGCCAACCTAGTTATGATTTCTTTTGTTTTATTTTATTTTTGTTACAGCATATAATAGATTTCTTTGTAAAAAACATGGCGAATGAGCATTTGGGTACAATCTGCAATGCACACGTCGTCCATGCTGATAGAAGTGAGGATGGAGCCATGGACGAAGAATGTTTGCTACTGGCAGAACTAGCTGCCACAGCAGTGGATTTCCCAAAGACAGGAAAAATAGTGTCAATGCCCTTCCACCTGAAACCTAAACTCTACCCAGATTTCATGGGAAAAGAAGAATACCAGACTTACAAGTCGAAAAAAATCTTGGGTCGGCTTTACAGACGGGTAAAGGAGGTTTACAATGAAGATGCAGATGCTTCCTCAGAAGAAAAACCAGACCCAAGTGCCATCCCTTATGACACTGACCTTGAGATACCAGGATTTGAAGATTTCATCCCTGAGGCATGGGGTCACAAGTGTTGTTATGACGGGCAGCTCATTGGTCTTCTCGGGCAATACAAGGTCCAGAAAGAGGAAGAGATTGTGACGGGTCACATCTGGTCCATGCCTAAATACACAAGCAAGAAACAAGGCGAACTGAAAGAAAGACTGAAGCATTCTTATAATGCCCTGAAGAAAGAGTTCAGAAAAGTATTCGAGGAAACAAAACCGGACCACGAAAGTCTGAGCGAAGAGGAAAAGAATGTGATGTATGAGAAAAAGGCTTCAGCTTGGTATCATGTCACTTACCATCCCGAGTGGGTAAAGAAGTCTACAGAGCTGCTGGAACCTGATGAGTCGTCTGGTCATGCCGTGATGCTGAGTTTTGCTTGGATTGCAGCTGATTATCTCGCAAGAATCAAGATCCGCTCAGGGGAAATGGGAAAGAGTATTGACTCGGCCAAGCCTGTTGATGCCTTGGCTAAGTATCTTTCTCAACGTCTCTAAAAGGTAACGTCCAAAGCCGTAAGGCCACTCTGCCATGTATCCGTGGGAATTCACAGATACTTGAATGTTCATTATTGTATAGCTAGTTTGCATGTGCTTTGTGTTCTTCTGAAAACTCTCTGTGTGATAGGGAAACAAACTTCTCGCAGTTTACGATCTAAACAGCTCTGCTTGGCTTTGCTTTGCTTTGCTTGTGGTTATGGATTTTAATATATTGTGTTGTGGAAAGAAGTTGGTTTGGCGTCTTGTTTACCTGGGAGACCAAGAAGTGAAGATGTGAAATGCTTAAAACTAGAGGCACAGAGTTAAAATAATATGCTCGTTTCATATTCACACATATAGCATGCGCTAAATGTTGGTTTGATTATGAAAAAATATTCAGATGAAACTCTTTAACTTTTATTATTAAAATGGGCGGTAGATATATCAAATGATAATTTTATAAATTTCCGATGTTTATCGTGGTATTCAATTAATTTGTGATTATCTATATATATAGAAAATATGTTATTTTTATTTGCACGAAAAAAGAGAAATGTTGATATTTTTTTTATACAGATGATAAGTATGTCAAATGATAATTGTCTAGACTTTCAATACTTCTTGTTCTTGTTCCGGTATTTAATTAATTTGTGATTATATGTAAATCTATATTAAAAAAAAAATTGTTTGCACGAAAAGGGGAAATGTTAGTATTTTTTTGTTCAAATAGCAAATGATAATTGCCTAAATTTTCGATGTTTATCGTTCTGCTATTTAATTAATTTGGGATTATCTATAAATAGTTAGTTAATTAATAAGTAGAAATTTATTCAATTTTGCATTAATTTGTGTAGATAATTACGAAGTGAGCACCATTAAACGGCCCATTAAGAAGAAGCTTCTAATATCGATTAACTTAAAAGCAGAATCCTCAGCACTGAGCTGCAGAAACACCTTTTTGTTTTCTTCACCAGTCGCTTCCACTTTTTGGGGGAGAAAAAACGATGGCAGATGGATTTGGTTATGGCGGTTTCGGCGGACTACCGTACCCGGTGTGGCTTTCTTCTCCGTCTCCTCATCCTTCAGCTTCTGCGCCGCCGTTTCTCGCAACCCATCCGGTTGAGTCCTACGAACAATCCCAAGGAGTGTTTGATCCGATGACTTCTCATGGCTCTTACTACCGATCGCCGGCTGATTGGTCGAATTACCCATCGTACGGTGACAATTCTCGCTCTCAGACGACGCCTTCATCGATTTACGCTGACAACAGTCGACCCGGTATATATCTTAATCTCCTTTTGAGAGCAAATCTGCGGTTTTAACTGTTTAAATGGTACTGTGATTGTTTCCAACTGTGGATTCTAGGAGAGAGATCTATTTTGATGTTTATCTCTGAAAACAGTTAGATCGGCTTTAGAATTTTCATTCGTCATTGGTTCAGAACATATTATTTGTTCATGAGTTTAGGATCATTGGTTTTTCGTGAAAGGCATTGAATTTTTTTTTTTCCTAATGTTTACAATTTTTTAAGTTCTTTGTTCGAAGTTTTAACGCAGGACGAGTTTGTGTTCTTGCAGGTAATTTCGGTCCTAGGGGTGAAGATTCTTATAAAGACATGTACTCACCTGGTGGATATTACCTGCCTTATAACTCAGCTAGCTCAGCTACAGTGTCTTCTTTATCGGACATGCTAATCAGAAATTCTCAGGAGCCATTTTATAAGCCTATCCCTCCTTCTGGTGTTTATGCTTTTGATGAGAACCGTCCCGGACATTACCAACCTGCAACTATGAATGCCGTCTCTGGTTCTCCCGTGGAGCCTTGCGCACGTGTTCCATCTCTACCAACGCCAAGCTTGAAAACAGAAGCTCTCTTTAATGAAAGTCAGGCTGGGATTCGTTTAGGAGATGGGAGATCATTCGGTGATGCTTATTATCATCCGCTTGCGAATATTCAGTCCAGCTTGCGCGGTTCTTCTGTTGAACCCGTTAATTTCGACGTGTTGCTCGGATATGGTGAAGCCACTGGTGATGTCAAGCCTTTGTCCGAGAATCCAGATCTTCCCGATGGGACAGTTGCCTCGACAGGTTCAAAGACTCCCCGGTCTTCCCGCCCGCTACAGTTTAACGCCAAGTCCTCGGATCCACTGTTTAAGGAAAAAGGGGAAGGTAGTGGTGTCTCCTCCCTTTATCAGAGGCCAGATACGTTGGTTGCTGAAAGTGAGAATGGTATTTCCCAGACCTCCTTGAAGAATGCGGTTGATGATTGTGATGAGCATAGATCCTTGAACCACTTCGTGGGATCTTCTTTGGGNCTATTTCCCAAACCTCCTTGAGGAATGCGGTTGACGATTGTGATGAGCATAGATCCTTGAACCACTTCGTGGCATCTTCTTTGGGACCTTCAGCTCCTATTATGTTTTCTATGGGAAGTGAGTCATGTAGTGCAATGAAAGCGGATAACGGGAATGCTGCTCAATCAGTTCTCAACTATAAAACCCCTTCCGAAAGTAGTGCTCTTCGACCTAGTGAAGATGTTGAAGCCAGTCAAAAGGCATGTAAGCTCCACGATGAATTGGTTGATATGATGAATAGAGAGAAGAAGACCACGTTATTGACAGATCTGGGTGTCAATGGGAGTAGCAGATCGAATGCAGATGATGTCTCAACGGGCCAGTCACCTGAAAGGCATTTATGTGATCAAGGAGATTTCCCCTCCCCGGCTTCTTCTCCAAGAGTTTCTTCCGTGGTTAATGCCATGCACAATCTGTCAGAAGTGCTTGTTTATGAATGTTTCAACAATGGGAACTGGCTGGAGCCGGGACAACTTGAGAACCTTGATAGAGTTTTAGAGAATCTCACCAAGTGCCTAAAGAAAAGCACCTGTAGCAAGACAAAAACAGCGGAAGCATCAGTTCCAACTCAAGCTATGCATATTTC
>OVBB01000484.1:279-22615 GCA_900406415.1 Isatis lusitanica
ATCTTTTGTCAGTACCTTTAGAGATCGATAAATCGTCTTCGGGCGGTGTGGTTGGGCACTATCCTATAAGACTGGCCACAGGTTCTGGCTGTAGGACTTTGGGTGTTTTCTGGGTACTTTAGGTACTGTAGTTGTGCATGTTTAGTCTTTTTCCTATGTTTGGTGTGCTGATCAAATTTGCGTTCTTGGTGATTCGCATCCCATACCTCACTAAGTGACTCCCCTGTTGCTCACCCCTTACCCCTTTCCTTTTCAGGTGAGATAGAGGAGTAGTAGACGCATATCGGATCGGTGCTTACTTTTGGGGCTTTACGGTTTTTATCTCGCATTTGATTCCGTATTTTATTTCAGATACTATTTTACGATTATTGAGTTATTTCTGTTATGAGACTTATTTATTGATTTCCGGAGATTTTGACGTTTTTTATTTATGGAAATTGAGTATTTGAGTTATGGTTATGGTTAGTGGCACGCCGTTCTCGAGTGAGGATGAGACGGGTGTTACATTTTTATTGAAGATCCTAACATCATCAATCTCGTCTGACCATGCAATATTAGGCCATTTCCATCGGTTAGATACTGATTTGGGTCTCTGAAAAAATAAATAAGTAATATTTTTATTTGATTTAATTTAACCATTTAAATTTTTCTTTTTTAAAAGATAAAACCAATAAAAAGAAAACACATGGCTAAATGAGTATCTGAGAGTATTTAAGACTTCTCAAATGAAAACATGTCTCTCAATCTCTATATTACTCTGATTTATTATTATGTATGTCAGAAAATTTTCTTTAGATATCATGCAATGAAGATGCTCTTAGCAATGGCATCTTCAGATTCAATACAATAACTTCCATAAAAAAAATAACTACATATTATATTTTGTAGTTAGCTATCTCAGAATACAGTTTCCTATTGTAGTAGACTAGACCTTGAATATTTATAGAAGTATAGCAAATAATATTATCAGTCGTTATATATGTAGCTTATGAATCTGCTTCAATGAAGCGCATTTAATTGTTCTTTATCATAGACATCAATGGTACTTTTCTTCTTTTTCTTCTTTTTCTTCTTTTTCTTCTTTTTCTTCTTTTGAGTAGTGGTCGCAAAGAAAGTAATTTTGAAAATACAATTAATTGTAACAAGCCTTTAGACCATCCACAATGAGGTGTTGAATAAATTATTTAACAGTTGAATCGCTACAATGAAGGTGTTGAAAAAGTAAAAAAGATGATATAGATTAAACTCAGTTATATTTTTTTAACATGTTGAAAGAAAAAACTGGGGCCCACCAACGTCAGATGCTGTAATTATATTGGTTGTTTTGATATTTGATCTTCTTTTTTTATATCCAAGTGATTTGAGATCAATTATTTTATAATACATTATTTTTTAATTATAAATTTTATACCAAAATTCATCATTTTTTAAACTTTATCAATAGAAACTTGGTTTATTTGATTTCGATACAAAAAAAAATCATAATTTTAAAATCTCAAACTTTATTAAACAAAACAATTGTAGATGTTAAAATTGAATTGGGTGTTGAATGATTAGGTGGAAAAAAAGGAGAAAATGATGTGGAGTGTTAAAAATTGAGGTGGAATATGTTGAATTTAGAAACCAATGTGGATGGTCTAATGCATAAACAAAATCTTGAATAGCTATTAAAGATTGAGTCATACCCGGTCCTTTCTTGACCTTTATACTCTTCATGGTCAAGGCAAAAAACTCTTCTCCATAAGAGTGTTCTAGAAAAACATCCAAGACATGAGAGTCAGTGATCTTAGGATCACCATTGGTAAGTAATAACAGAATGTAGACTAGAAGTAAATATGACATCTTCAGTTTCTTGAGGGGAACTTCCTTTCTCAATTTTAGCTTTTGACATATCAAATCTAGAGTAGGTTTCACTTATTGATGTTGCGGTGGAGAGGCCAACGTCAAAGACATTGAATTTTGAAAAGAATTATTCTTTTTTTTTGGCAAAGTTTTCAAAATTTAGACCATTTTTCGATTTATATGTATCATCCTTGCGCACGGATCATGCTAATCTTCTTTATATCGTTCCAATTTTAACGGATATCCCCGAAGGGACGAAAAGAATTATTCGTACAGTAAGGAGGGAAAAGAAAGAAGATAGAGCTTACAAAATTTCATAAAACTCCCTTCAAAAACTAAGATATTTAATAAGTTATCACTTTTTAACACAAATAAATTATCATTTTTTAAAAATAAAATATATGAAAGAAATATTTTCATCCAAAATAAAGGTAAAAAGATAGATATAACAGATTATGAATTATGAACAAGAAAAATAATATTTATTTTTAACTAGATTAATCAAACTGAAAATTAAAAAGAAGAAACAAACAATAGTGGTTTAGGTGTTTGTTTAATCTGAAAAAAGAAAAAAAATAACAAAAAGAAATCCAGAAAATATAAGGATTAAGGATCATAAATAAAGGATTGTACGTATAAAAGGAAACACAATCATCATCATAGCTTCAATACTTCTTATCTCTTCAAAACTCATTATCTCTTCATTTATTTTCCAGTTACACAAACACAAAAATGTTTTCGTATAAACCACTGTATTTTCTTTTTTTCGTATAAAAAGGAAATATACAGATTTTGTCCAAAAAGAAGGGTATATACAGATAAAAGTTATTCTGACCAACAATTAGAACAAGAAACAATAGTCATCGAAAGTGAAAAAAGGAAACATAAACAACTTTTTTCATGGTGCTTGAAGTTTCTATAATAAAAAATTCTCCACACCTACAAGCACTGTGAAAACCTCTTGGACGAACGCCATCCTGCCTCCGCCCCTGAACAGATTGTTCTTAACCATAAGCTTAATATCACTTCATTCTTTAGCCATGACTAACCAGATTTGGTCAATACATGTCTTATCCGTTTGAGTCATTATTAGTTTATAATTTTGCAAATTCATACGACTCATTCAACTTAACTTGACATTCAAGTAACCTTTACTTAGCATATTTATTATTTTATTATTGGTCAGATGGTGGTTATAGCGAACTTTTTCATCAATCAAAGAAAATTTTCACTTTAATTGACTGAACGTTTTTATCCCAAACTTTTGTTGATTAAGCTATTTTAGGCCTAAAATAAGTCAACAATTATTCACCCAAAAGCTCTGGCCCTAAAAACTTTAGTTTTTCTTAAAACACAGAATCAATAAATTTATAAATTTCAATTATTTTACGGGATTAAATGGTTTTAGTTATTCTTTTAAATTATTTTCTTAACTTATATAAATGAAAAAATATATAACTTTTTTCTTTGATAAATAAAGGAAGTAAATAATTAATATAAGTATTTAGATCAATTTAATAGTTTATTTTTAAACCATTTAAGGATCAATATATATTATATTGTATTAATAAAATTATATCAAATAATTATTAACTAGTCATTCGATTTTATGGTTTAACTAATGGGTCAAAAAAATTAATATTGGATAAGAAAAAGTATACTTAGGAAATAAACTTAAAAAAAGAGCATGTTGAACATATGTTCAAATTTCAAATTATCTAAACTATAAATCAAATTCTCTTTTAATTAAAAAAACTATTTTAAAGTATATTTTAGTTTTTTTTTTTTTTTTGGGTCAACAGAGCTTTCATTAAAACTTAGGGAACTAAAGAGTTGAGATTACACATCTTAGACAGAGCCGATTTGGCCAGCAAATCTGCCTGAACATTTGAAGCACGAGGAATAAACTTAAAAGATAGTGGAGAGAAGAGGATTGCGAGGCATCTAATATCCCAAAGAATGCCAGCAATTTCATTGATCTCCGTGCCCGATGAGAGGGCTTTGATGAGGATTTGAGAATCCGAAAGGATGGTGAGTTGCCTGACTCCTTTTGCCAAAGCGTCCTGTAAAGCGGCCTTGATTGCTAGGGCCTCTGCAACAAGGGCGGAACCTACCCACGTTCTACCTAGTTCTCCTTGCGCCACGAGACTGTCGTCTATATTCCTGATGATCCAACCCATGCCAGCAAGTTTGGAGCTGGACTGCCAGGCACCATCTGTCGAACAGGTCGGGGACACGGGAGTAGAATGGCCAGGAGGGGAGATCGCCAGAGTAGCTGAAGTGCTCCCTTTTCAGTTTGCTGAATCCCAGGCTTTAGCATCTAACAGCGCCTTTAGCATTGTGTCTGCTTCAGCGAAATTTTTGTTTTCAAATACAAGCTTGTTCCGGGAGGTCCATAGGGTCCATAGGATCCAGGGTTCTATAGGCGAATTAGCTAAACCGTTTGGTGGGAGATTCACGCTTTTTGCACACGCTTCTAGTAACGCCAGGTGACCTCGAAGTGGAGGGAGAGAGGAAAGAAGGGGGGCCACAGGAGCTAGGTCCCAGACTTTCCTCGCAAACGGGCATTCCCAGAGGGTATGACAGACACTTTCCAGGGCTCCACAACGCTTGCAGGGGAGGTTTGTTGAGATTCCTCGAATCGCTAGTAGAGAGCCAACCGGTAAAGCATTATTTGCAATCCTCCAGAGAAACTGTTTCACCTTCGGGGCTGTGTGCAGATTCCATATGTTAGCCATCCAGTTGAAATCGGTCAGGGGCGTGGAGAGTGTTTCTGCTGCCATCCGACGATACCCTGACTTCGCAGAATAGGTACCCGAATTTTCATCGAGCCAAACTAGAGAGTCTTTTGGCTTAATGGTACTAGGAATCAAGATGCGGATAAGGTCCTCATAAAGAGGTAAATGGAGTCTGATAGCAGGAAGGTTCCATTCTGCTTTGTCCTGAAGGAGAATGTCACTCACTTTTAGGGATGATTGCTCTTCTGTCGGGGGGCCATAAGGAGTTCTAGGCATCTTCGTACTGAGCCATGGATCTGACCAGATGTTTATCGATGCACCATCTTCAACTAGCCAGCCCAGACCTTTCTTGAGAACTTTTAGACCCGCCATTATGCTGTACTAACCATGTGAGGAAGACGGTCTTTTAGCACTCTCGAGAAAAGAACAGTCGTGAAAATATTTTCCTTTAAGGACTTGCGACAGAAGAGAGTCCGGATTTTTCAATATCCTCCAACTGAGCTTGGCAAGTAGTGAGTCGTTGAAAACTTCCAGGTCTTTGAATCCCAATCCTTCCATAGCCTTGGGTTTGGCCATCTTAGCCCAAGCTACCCAAGAGATTTTCCTTTTATCTGGAGAACTATCCCACCAAAAACGAGTAAGGATGGACTGGATGCGCTTACAGAGGGATAAAGGGAGCTTAAAACAAGACATGGTGTAAGTGGGGAGAGCAGATAGAACCGCCTGGAGGAGAACTTGTTTTCCGGCACTTGAGAGGAACCTCGTGGTCCAGCTGTGAGAGCGTTGTCTGATCTTGTCTACTAGCCCTGTAAAGACATCCCTTTTCTTCCTACCAAAGTTTTCTGGCAAACCCAAATACTTTCCCACCCCACCTTCTTTTTGAATTCCCAGTGCCTGTTTAACCCGTTCTCTGATGTCTGGTGGGGTCTTGGAGGAGAAAGTGATGGATGATTTGCTGAGGTTGATACATTGTCCAGAGCTTTGTTCGTAGCGAGAGAGTATACGACTGAGAGTGCTACAGTTTACCACGTTTGTCTTGCAAAAGAACATGGTGTCATCAGCGAAAAGGAGGTGATTGACATGAGGACTTCTCCTTGCTACTTTTAGTCCTTGAAGCTGTCCTTTTGTCTGCGCTTGTCGGCATAAACCCGATAGTACCTCTGTGCATAGGATAAACAGATAGGGGGAGAGTGGATTCTTAGTCCTCGGGTCGGGTGCACAACTCCTTGGGGAGATCCACTGATGAGGAAAGAATATGTGACTGTTGTAAAACATTCCATTATCCAAGAAATCCATATCTGATGGAAACCAAATTTCTCCAGAACCGCCCTCAGGAAACTCCACTCAATACGGTCATATGCCTTACTCATGTCGGTCTTGACGGCCATTGAGCACCTTTTGGTTGCTCCCGAGCTTTTCAGGTAATGCAGAGTTTCATGAGTAATAAGAACATTATCCGAAATTGCTCTTCCCGGCACAAAGGCTGACTGATGTTTGGAGATGAGGGAATCTAGAAGAGGTTGCAGTCGTTTTGTCAGAATCTTTGCAATAATCTTGTATCTGACATTACAGAGGGCGATTGGCCGGTAATATGCTGTAATCCTGGGAGCTGATCTCCAAACTAAAAGTATGATTTCAAATTTTGATATCACTATATTTTTTCAGAATCAATAAATTATAGTTTGATAATTTTTTATTTCTCATCCACGATCATTTTTGTACCCAATAATTTTATTTACAATTATTTTAAAATTATTTTTCTTTTTATTTTATATATCTCTTTTTCATTCACAATCACTTTTATAACTTATAATTTTATTTACAATTATTTTAGTTGAGAAGATAAAAAAGGAAAAAAAAAAAGGAACATCAACTTTTGTTAATCAAACGTTTTAGTCCCGTAAGACTAAAACAGCTAAGTTAACAAGAGATAGGGGTTAAAACAATCTGGTCAATAAAAACTGAAGATTAAGAAAATTTATCAACTAAAGTTGAGAACTTTTTTGGCTGACGAAAAAATTTGATATTAGTTTGGCAAAATGTGAACAATTAGAAATTTTTTGGCAGTTTCTCCAAATTTATTCAGAAAGAAAAATCTATATAATATTGAGTTAAGAAAATGAGAAATCTCTATGTTCTCTCTCCTGCAAAAATACAACGATCTTGTCGGTTTTTCAAAAACCGTTCCTTCCCTCCTAGGGAGGTTACAGTCGGTTGTTCACCGGCGGTTTCTTCAGAGACTTGTAAAGGCCAAACTGCTCTGGATTCCTTCTTCCTTTGCGTATCCCTACATATACTTTGTGTCTTCTCATATTTACAAGAAGAAATAACCGACAATATTTCTGTTCATTCTCATTATAGCTGATGAACTACACCGGAAACTTCAAGACATTACACTGGGGATCAAAGACGAAGCGATCTCCATCCCTGATAAACTCTGTGCGGATGCTATTGAATCGCCATGATTCTCTCTCATCGGAAAACCTGTGAACGATCGCAAACAAAACTTGCATGCAATGATGACAACTCTATCGTGCCTGTGGGGAGTGGGTGAAGTTGTTAGAGGTTGTATTCTAGAAAATAAGAAAATCCTGTTTATTTTTCTGACTAAAGATGCGATGCTCTCTGTTCTTCATCGGGGACCATAGTCCTTTTATGAATGGATAGTTTTGCTACAAAGATGGTTGATATCACACACTGATCAGGAACTCAAACACATCACTTTTTGTATTCAGATAAGGGGAATTCCAGCCCAATTCCTCACTTCACCAATGATCACGACAATTGGGTATAGTTTTGGAGAATTTATCAAGACTGACTTCCAGGCAAATGAAGCACAATTGGTGGATTATCTGCGGATTCGTGTTCTTTGGAACATCGATAATCCCCTTTGTTTTCAACAAAAAAATTGCCTTTGCCTTTGGTAATCAGATGGTCACTCTCCGTTTCGGGTACGGAAAATTTTGTGGCTTTGCTCTCTATGTGGTCTTCTCAGTCATGATTCTAGCGTCTGCCCTCAACAAAACGGATAATCCAGACAACCCATATGATGATCAGGATTCTGATGGCCCTCTGGATTTCCCTGACCTTGGTGAATCTGTGAGACCTGCACCTCCAAACGACACCATTCATAGAGACACCGAGCCTTTGCCTATGGAGCAACAAAATACGCCAAAAAATCATAAGATCCTGACTCCAGGATTGTCTTCTCAAGGTCTCTCTCCACCGGTCTCTCTGCAACGACAGATTCTGATGGATGATAACTACGAAGTGATTTCTTCAAAGCGTCGTTGTGTGAAGATTGATGTGCGTGAAAACTGTGATTATAATAATAACAGAACAGATAAATCTTTGAGCTAAATGCTGATCATCTTACCAAATGAGTATAGCTTACGTTAGTGATATATGTTTAAACAAGACTAATGATTACAAGTTCCCACACAAATTTTGAATAGATGATTCCACCTCGAATAAGGCGTTGGGTCATGTTGTCACCAATGAAAAACCAAATATTTTCCAAAACTTTTGTGGGTGTGCAAATCTCACGAATAGAAAAAAAAATATTTGTCAAAACGCTCCTAGATGGTGTAAAGGGAAGTTTCGTACTCAGCCGATGCTAATTTTGATCGGATCAGAGATCTTCTGCAACTTAAAGGCCCCATTGGAATATACGTTCATATGGTACCAGAATTCGGTGTGCTTGCAAACGTAAGACGTTTAGATTAAAAACTAATTTAGAATACTATTGAATCTGGTTAGTTATGGATTATGTGAAATGGTTTTAGTATATTTACCATTTGCATTACAAGCGAATAAGTAATCACAATCTCTAAGAGAGATTTTCTAATACTTGTGGCTTTGGGGTTCGACTTATTTTTCCTTGCACAAAATACTTGGGAAATAAAAGACTTGGGGAGTGAAAGGATATTGGAAGATCATCGTAAAAGAGACATGTCCCATAGTTTATCTTGATTGTTTGCTTTAACTAGTTGAATTTTATGAGGGATATTGATCTATCTTTGTGGGGAAAAAAATCAGGCTTTCTTTTAGAACCAGAAAAAGTTACCAAATGTTATCAGATAATAGCACAAACACTGTACCAAAATTGGGGAAATAATTGGGGAAATAATTGGGGAGTAAATCTTTTCAAAATGTTCTGTTTCGGTATCATAGCTGAACATATATATAATCATCTTGTATAGATAGTTATGTTATTTTGATGTAGTTATCTTAGATAACTATGAGTTATATATATCATAATTATCTTCTACAAATATTTTGTTTCGAATCAATTTGTCCATCCAATAAAATGATAAGTTATAGACAAGCTAAACGCGAATATCTTGCCAAGTTACTTTTAGTTTTAGATGGGTTTATTTATTAGGAGGATTACATGTTTTTAAGAACCCCTAATTAGTTACTTACATATGAATACATCATGTTTGAGGAAAATATTCGCTTTAATTTTTTGCTCACCTATTGTGAAACTAGATTAATTTTACTCTTCTAAATTTTTAATAAAAACAAAATTTTCTTTGGTACTGATTAACAATTTGACTTTAGAGGTTGTTGTGATTTTAGATAAATTTGAAAGTCTAAAGCCAATTTTTTTCCCAATGAGGCTTTAGGTGCTCTAAAGTCCTTAAAGCTTTTCTTAAAAATCTCACAATAAATAGAACTGATTTTACTATTAAAAAGTGTATATAACTTATTTTTAATTCGTTTTGATGGAAAAAAAGAAGCAAAACTTCAACAAAAAAAAAATACTTACGCAAGAGAACAAAAATGAGGAGAGAGAGAGAGAATAAAAGCCACAAATGGAGCATTTAGAAACTGATGAACAAAAAGAAAAAAAAATTGAAAAAGTGGTTTTGAAGGCTTTAGAATTTTCTAAAGTCGATCTCCAATGCCTGATTGGCTAATTTTTGGCTTTCATGACTTAGAAAACTCTAAAGCCTTCAAAGCTATGTTATCAATCAGAGTCAAAATATTTACAACTGAATCAAAATCTAAAGCAACAGTCTCTAAAGCCTCAAACAATCAGAACATTTATCTTTTACTTTCTTTCCAAAAAACTTTAATATTTCACTTAGTCATTTACCTATCATAACTTTATTCAGGTGATTTGCACTGTGGTCGTCATTTCTTGTACAAATTCAATATTTTCTTACTATTTAACCCTTTCACTCAATCATTTTGTATTATATTTAAAAGCAACTTTTAAATTGCCCATAAACTCCATAATATATCAAGCGCACACATAAACAATAAAAAGGAACTTCATAAAATGGTCATTCGTCATAAGTAATTATGATCATAGGTCGTCAGACACTTGATATCACTCAAACACTACCATATAGCTTAAAAATGAACTAGAACTTCAATGCATCATATAGCTTGTGGTCAATGGAACAATCTGCAATTTAGGAAGAGGGATTAAATGTGAAAAATGGAAACAGGTAAATACTCCCACTATATCTCACGAAATCAACAGATGTACCATTAATGAAAATCTAGATTTCCGGTTGGGGACTTGGGTTGGCAAAGAATTGGGAAAGGAGGTTTGACGTCTCCAGGATATTTGATCACATTGGCTTGGTACTCAACAAGAGGTCCATTAGGACACTCTCTGGCCATAAACGTGATGTAAAACTTACATTCAGGTCCACTATTCTCAGTAACTCTCACCACATTGACAAATTCCAAAGTCTTCTCCTATGAAATAATAAAAAACAAAAAAAAACCCCAAAATGATCCAAAAACGAAATTCAGGTACCAATGATCAACCTCGCCAGCCTAGCCACATAATGTAGAAGCCTTCTATAGCCAAAAGATGTGAAGATCTTTCGGGAGAAGACGGCCTGTTCGTTCCTTGATCGCTAGCAACAGCAGCATGCGACTAAAAATTATACCTTCTGTTCTCCCTTTTTAGTCGCTGCAGTTTCCCTGACACCGACAGCGGTGATCTATTGATGCTGTTATCAATTGCTAATGATCGCTGGTTTTGTTAGCGTTCAGTTTATTGATTATAATTTGCTGCAGCGACAACAAAAACAGGTAAAGGTTGTTGAATCTATGCTCTTTTTGCTGTAACGAAGATCTAATTTATGATCGCTCCTGCTGGTCGCAGCGATCAAAGAACGAACAGGGCCGACCTCTCACATTTTCTCGGATTTTTGGGGAACACCTATCACTTTTAGGGACAGTAGCAACCAACACCTCTAGCAACCATTAAAATAGGTTACTCATCATCAATAGTCAAATTCAAACTAATATGTTTCTACAACAAAAATCGAGATCTGGTTTACTTGGAGAATACATTGATAGATAATGAGGAGAACAAAACATCAAAGACACGAGTTTATATAGAAATGGAGAAACCCAACGCGTCTCTAGGAAGCACATTAAAAGTAAATTGGACCCTAATAGTGTTAAACAGAATATCAATGTAAATCCAGATTTCTCATTAATGATCAAAGAGTTTGTTACAAGTATTTATACTTATACAAGTTCACTGAACCAGAAATAACCAACATGGTTTACATCATAATTAGATGATAAAACCTGACATTCCAGAGCCCTTAACACTAATATGTGCAAGTGTGTATAAGTATATACAAGTATATACAAGTATACTGATAGACCCTTCACACTCGAACACCAAAGAATAATGGGAATAAAAGATCGAAAACGTTTTATGACTAATCATGGTTTTTAGAAACTCCGCGTAAAAAGAACTCTGATGTCATAAAATCTCACATCACACTCCGATTAAAGGCCAAGTCAAGTCTTTATCAAATTCTACTCTGGTCAAAGATTGAGAGGAAACTATTGGGAGAGATATACTCATATCTCTTCTTTCCTTATTCTCGGGATTCCTTTTGTGTAACTAACCGGCTCGTATTGTGTAAACCGGTGATGTATATAAACGATGTGCATTGGATGTGAATAAACAACAAAACCTTTTACACTAAACTAGGGTTTTTGACATGGTATCAGAGCAGAACCTATTCTCTTAGTTTGCTGTTTCGATCCTTCTTCTTTTCTTTCTTCATCGTTCATTAAGCTGACAAAGTGTTCTTGATCGATGGCTGACAAAGAATCTAGTGGAACCAAAGATGGTTCTACTTTCACATCTAAGGTACGTTCCGAGGGTCGTCGACGTTGATCCTTACAACATCTTCTCGGGAGACAATCCCGGTGCTATCATCTCTAAACCTGAATTAAAAGGTCAAAACTATGATGAGTGGGCTTTGAACATCCGACTTGATTTACGAGCAATGAAACAGTTTGCTTTTGTCGATGGAAGCATTCCACAACCTCCTCCTGGTTCCAAAGATTTGGAAGACTGGTGGGCTAACAACGCAATGGTGGTCTCCTGGATTAAACTCACCATTACACCCAATTTGAGCAGCTCGCTATCTCACCATGAGGTGGCTCACGATTTGTGGGTACACATTCAGAAGAGATTTTCAGTTAAAAATGGATAGAGAGTCCAACGACTGAAAACAGAGCTCGCAAATTGTCATCAACCCGGATCTGCGATGGAGGCTTACTACGGGAAATTGACGAAGCTTTGGACAAGTTTAGCTGATTTTCAACGTGGTAAAACTATAGAAGAGATTGCGAGGGAACGAGAAGAAGATAAGCTCCACCAATTTCTAATGGGGCTCGATGAAACTCTGTTTGGGGCTGTAAAATCCTCCTTGTTATCTCGGGATCCCTTACCATCTCTTGATGATGCATATCAGGTGGTCGTTCAGGATGAGGAGTCCAAGCGAGGTAGTCGAATGATTGAAGAAAAACCTGAAGGAGCAAGTTTTATGGTGCAGACTTCTTCTTCTGCTCCACGACAGCGACAACAAACAGAACTTCGTGATCCCTCGGCGGTCTGTTTTCTTTGTGGCAGAACATGTCATTTAGCTGCGAACTGCTTTAGGAAGATTGGCTATCCACATTGGTGGGGAAGCCATCCTCGTTTTCAGCTCCCGGGCTCTGACACGAAATCTGATGGGAAGAGCTCTGCTTCGGCATCATCGGTTCCAGCTCATGCTCATCATGTGGTGGTCTCTTCTCCAGTCCATACTGCGAACTCTGCCATCATGGACACTGATCGTGTGGGTTTCACTGGGTTAAATGATCAACAATGGCGGACCCTGGTTAATCTCCTTAACGATCAGAACTCTAACGGACATTCACGTTTATCAGGTATGGCTTTATCTGACTCTTGGATCATCGATTCTGGTGCGTCTAATCACATGACAGGAACATTTGCGTTTCTTTCTGATGTGTCTACTATGAGTCCAATTCGGATAAACTTCCTGATGGTCGTTTTTCCCTTGCAACCAAACACGGCCGTGTTACGCTCGGTTCATCTATTCAATTGGTTAACGTGTTCTTTGTCGACAGACTAGACTGTCATCTGATTTCTGTCTCTCAGCTAGGAAAAGATAGGGGTTGTATAGTTCAGATATTTGACAGGCTTTGTGTTATTCAGGATCGCATCACACAGACCCTGATTGGAGCGGGTAGAGAGTTTAATGGTCTCTATTTTTTTTAGAGGGATAGCGAGTGCAGCAATGACACAGGCTCCTGGAAAACAGTCGCCAGAGGTGTGGCATCAGCGGTTTGGTCATCCGGCCTCTAAAGCAATGGAGATGATGAGTTTCCCAGATTTTTCTAGTAGTTCTAGCTTTGATTCGCGATTATGCGATATTTGTATTCGGTCCAAACAGTCCCGAGACTCTTTTCTTTTGAGTTTTAATAAAACATCAGAATTTTTTGAATTAGTTCATTGTGACTTATGGGGTTCATACAGAACACATGCACTATGTGGATCACATTACCTTTTAACTATCGTAGACGACTTCTCTCGTGCTCTATGGATTTTCTTACTTCCTGATAAGTCGAAGACAATGACTACTCTGCAGAACTATATAGCGTTTGTTGAACGCCAATTTGATCGAAAAGTTAGAACTATCTGCTGTGACAATGGGTCTGAATTTATCTGTCTTCGTGATTTCTTCAAAGCAAAAGGAATTGTTCATGAAACGTCGTGCGTGGGTACTCCGCAACAGAACAGCAGGGTTGAGAGGAAACATCGACATATCCTTAATGCTTCTCGAGCATTACCGTTTCAGGCGAATCTCCCTATCGAATTCTGGGGATATTGCATACTCACGGCATGCTATCTAATTAATCGCACGCCTTCTACCATTCTTAACGGAAAGTCTCCTTATGAACTTTTGTACAAGCATCCTCCTCCGGTTAATCATCTCCGGGTTATGGGTTGTTTATGCTATGTACATAATTAGCATAAAAGGCAATAAATTTGCGCCTCGAGGCAACAGTTCTGTGTTTCTAGGTTACCGTTTTGGACAAAAGGGTTAGATTGTTTATGATCTCGACAGTGGGAAGATATCTACATCTCGTGATGTCATCTTCCGAGAATCAGAATTTCCTTTTCCTGACTCAATTTCTCGACAACTCTCATCATCACAGACTCCTTCATCACCTGCTATTGATATAGATGATGCTCTGTTTTTACCGACTTCTACTAATCCGTCCCCACCACTCGAGGTGTCTTCTCCTTCGACTCCTACACATGTGGTTGATTCACCTACTATACCGTTGCCACACCCTGATTTTGATGTTGGGGAGTCGAGCTCTGTTTCTTTGCTTACGCCTGGGCACACGCCTGCAACAACGCCTGCTCCGGAAACTGTGGTTGCTTCTGAACCTGTAATTGTTCCTGAAATTGGCTGTGGTCATCGTACCAAGATCCCTTCCTCACGGCTTCAGGACTATGTTCTCAATACGACTCATGATGGTTCTGAGAGCGACTTTGTTGATTCTTCTTGGTATCCAATTACCGATTGCGTTACTTGTTCCCGTTTTTCTCCTGCTCATCAGGCATTTCTTGCAGCAGTAACAGCTGGTCATATTCCTCTCACATACGCTGAGGCATTTGAGGATGAGAGATGGTGTGACGATGTCAAAGGAGAGATTGATGCTTTGGAGGACAGGGGTACATGGACTGTTGAAACTCTGCCTCCGGGGAAGAAAGCATTGGGCTGCAAGTGGGTGTTCACGATAAAGTATCATTCTGATGGTACATTGGAGAGATATAAGGCGCGGTTAGTTGTACTGGGCAATAATCAAACAGAGGGAGTGGATTATGAGGAGACTTTCGCTCCTGTGTGTAAGATGGTAAGTGTTCGGACGTTTCTCCAAGTCGCTACTTCTCGAGATTGGGAAGTCCATCAAATGGACATTCACAACGCTTTCTTACACGGCGATCTGGATGAGGAGGTCTTTATTAAGTTTCCTCCGGGGTTTCGTACTGGTGATCCCACTCAGGTCTGCCGACTACACAAAGCACTCTATGGTTTACGTCAGGCTCCTCGCTGTTGGTTTGCTAAACTCACTGAAGCTCTTACCGGATATGGTTTTTTTCAAGACACCTCCGACTACTCATTGTTCACATTTGTTGATGGGGTGGTTCGTTTGCATGTACTCGTCTATGTCGATGATCTTATCATCAGTGGCATGTCCCCTGAAGTCATTGTTGCTTTCAAAGAATACTTGTGCTCTTGTTTCCACATGAAAGACCTTGGTCCTCTCAAGTATTTCCTCGGCATAGAGGTTGCTTGCAGCTCTACGGGGATGTATCTCTGCCAACAAAAATACATTCTTGATATTATCTCGGAGTTTGGTCTTTTAGGTGCCAAACCGACCTTGCACCCTATTAAACAGAATCATCAGCTTGCTAAGTCGACAGCGTCGTTGCTGACAAACCGTCTTCCTACCGTCGTCTTGTCGGTCATCTAATCTATCTTGGTGTCACTCGCCCGAATCTCTCTTATGCTATTCATTGTCTCTCTCAGTTCATGCACAATCTCACTACTGAGCATTGGGATGCGGCGCTGCGTGTTGCGGTATCTTAAAGGTAATACTGGACAAGGGATTCTTTTACAAGCCAAGTCTGATCTCTTCTTATCTGCTTGGTGTGATTCGGATTGGGTTGCATGTCCCCTGTCTCGACGATCACTGACGGCCTGGTTCATCAAGCTTGGAGATTCCCCAGTCTCTTGGAAAACACGTAAACAAGATGTTGTCTCCCGTTCTTCTTGTGAAGCTGAATATCGGGCTATGGCTGACACAATTTGTGAGATTATCTGGTTGCACGGGTTTCTTACTGCCCTCAGTGTGGACTGCTCTGCTTCTGTTCCTCTTCACTGCAACAGTCAATCTGCTATCTACTTGAGTAAGAATCCTGTTTTTCATGAGAAGACTAAATATGTGGGAAAGGAATGTCATTTTATTCGTGATGAGATTGTGCGTGGTGTGATTACTCCTCATCACGTTTCTACGAAGACAAAACCTGCTGACATTCTCACTAAAGCGCTTGGTCGAAAGGAGTTTGAAGAATTTGTAGCCAAGTTGTGTGTTTGTGACATGCACATTCCAACTTGAGGGAGGTATTGGGAGAGATATACTCATATCTATTCTATCCTTATTCTCGGGATTCCTTTTGTGTAACTAACCGGCTCGTATTGTGTAAGCCGATGATGTATATAAACGATGTGCCTTGGATGTGAATAAACAAGAAAACCTTTTACACTAAACTAGGGTTCTTGACAGAAACACACCTCGCACTCCGGTCAAAGGTGGAAATATTTTAAATTCACTTCGCCACGACCAAAGAGAGGATTCATTTAAATTATGAGAAATCAAGAGATAAAACTCTAGAAAGTATTCGATATTATTTCTCTATTTCATTCTTCTCAATAAGTGATGTAGATGGGGAAGAAGGAACGAAAGTGGTGTTTTGCTATGAGGCCCTCTATCCCAAGATACTCTGCTACAATGGCTATATCATTCAGAGCCTTCTGAATATATAACGCACTCTTCGCAATACATTGTTTTTCATGTTTGAACCGTTGAAGGCATCAAACACATCCATCTTGGAACTAATTGCACGCTGGCCCTTGTCACTGCAAAGCAAGCTCTCCCAACTCAGCTTGGATTTTTCCCACTTGAGACATGACTTCTCCAAGTTAGATTGGACCTCCACAAGCCTCAACCCATAAATCCTTAAGCTTGGATTGGGTTTTGCCAAAGCTGGATCAAATTTTAAACCATGAAAACTTTAAATCTGCCAAAACGGAAGAAAGAGAATCTGTCTCGGAACAAAAGAAGGAACATAATCTTTCTTGGAATGAGGAATGATCTGGAATCCATATCTCAAAAAGTTTACAAAATTTTCCTGTTGATTGGTATAAATTTTTAGAAATAACAAATTCATTCTAATTATTTTCTTAAAATATGGTCACCGATTAAAGCCATTTTTTTTTGGATGAATTTTAAACTATATTTTTTCAAAACTCTGTTGGTACTAAAAAATAGAGCATCATAGTTTGAGGCTACACTTTATAAGTCGAAACCTAGTAGCAATTTTTTCATATTTTGTTCCCACGAGTTTCTCATGCTTAGCCTATATCTGATAACCTTGCCGATGCTTCTTTCAAGTTTGTGTGGTGGGATAGGGTCTCCTCCATGGCGTCTATTAAGTCCCACATCGAGACTGACAAATTTGTGGACAACATATAAATATGTGACAATTCTACACTTTTAAAATAACTTTTAGATGTGAATTAGGTACATTACTAATATAATATCAGAACCCAAAGTTCCAATGTCTCAGATTGTGGCCCGGGTGTAATAAGTCCACATTGAAACTTTAAAAAAATTATTGGCAATATATAAGTATGTGGCAATCCTCCATTCTTTAATTAGCTTTTGGGTGTGACTTAGCACCATTACCAATAGCATCTTTTGTTTCTTTTTCTCAATATGGAAGATTGAAGCTTGTAAGGCATACCATACTAGGAATAGTGATGAATGATCCAAGCTCAAGGCTGTGATAAGTGATTAATATCCGACCAGATCACCGGTAATCTCTCCTGCAAAATCCTTTAAGTAAGGTGGCACCAGATATAGACGTGTTTGAACAAGCGAAATATAGGTAGTTTCTAGTTTCCTTCTCCCCCTGACAAAGGCAGTATGAATCGTCAACTTCCCTGTTCTATTTCCTCCGCAGTTCTATGTGATGTTTTCTATTTTGTTCAGGAGCTTAAACACGTAGTCTCCGTCGTCTATGTGTTCCATCATTTATCCCACAGTGGAATTTTTTCTTATCCCCATATCAATGGGTCTTTTGGGATCTAACTTCTCTGACAGAATATCCATATCCGACTAGTTTTCGTGCCAGAAAGATGTTCCATCACCATTCTTTATTTCTTTCTTATAGAAAGAGCATTCAGGCTCCCAAAACCTTTTGCGACTTATATACTTTGTCTGTTTCACAAAGAATATCTTTCTAGAATTTTTCACGCATATTAATAAATCAATTAAAAACTATACTTTACCATTTATTAATATATTTCGCGGTCGCCCTCACTAAACCGACTTGAATCTGAACTACGGGAATAGAAAATGCAGCCCCTATCTCTTAAAAAGAAGAGGTCCAACAAATCAACTAATACGTAAATTGCTCAGTAATGCTTCGCCACTCCCTTACAACTCCTTCTGGGTGTCTACTAGTGTCCTAGTTTTGGCTCTTATATATCCGTAGTTGGGATTTGTTCTAGTATCGCCTCCCCGCCCAGCTCTATCAGCAGCAACAATTCATCCATTTACTTTAATTACATTAATTCATTGTGAAAGGCGTATTTCAAAGCGCTCTAACCAGAGGCTCAATTTTCCTTCAAGCTAGACTCACTAGAATAGTCCATCCGGATGCTCTTGCTGCATTAACCAAGAAGAGGGGCAGGTGCAGCAGCTACATGGACCCCTTCCTTTCTGTTGTTGCCAGAGTTTATGAGTAGAAGTTCCTATCGTCTAAATATATTTATCTCTCTTATTAATACATTAAAACAACACAAAACTGGAATTTATTAAAAAAATTGCAATGAAAATACAAGATGACTCTTTTTATGAAACAAAAAAACTCTAAAACAATACTTTTTGTAAAACAGAAGGAATATAATTTTATTCATTGACTCCAGAAAAAAAATTGACCGATAACATTCTCCATATTAGAATTATTTATTTTGGCGTATATTTCTTCACAAAAATCTATATATCAAAATATATAAAAAAAAAAGTAATAACTATTGCTGTAAATACATTTTTGTCAATAAAATGATAAAAAAATACCATAGTTTATTTTGATAATTTTAAGAGATTAACATTCTTTTAATCAAAATAGATTTCTAAAGTTATTTGCCTAAATCTAATAAAATTTTAAAATAAAATACGCTTATGATATTTTGATAACTTTGGTAAAAGAAATCTAATAAAATTATAGAATGGTTTTAAGATTCTGTGGGCTACCAATCAAAATCTAAACATTTTTATTATTAGTTTTAGTATCTACTAGAGAATAGAATAAAATGATTTGATTCTCATTAATCATCAAAGTATATACAAGAATTCCTTATATACACATTTGTCTATATATGTATTGTGTATGTATGATGTATCCACAGGTAATATACAAAGCTTTATACAGTCTAATAGTATCTATCTATCTGTTCTATCTGTATCATCAACCAAACCAAAAGTCACAATTCAAGAAATTTTTTTTTTTTAAAGGTAAGACTATGAAAACTGAAGTTGAGAGGCACAAGCACAACGACACCTTATCTGCAGAAGACAGAGCGTTTACCCAAATAAAAAAAATAAAAAATTGTGAAACTCAAATTTGCGCCACTCGTAGAGCACACCCCTATCTCTTTGGCAAAAGCCACTTCACTCTATCCCCTCTTTTTAAAAAAAAAAAAAAATATTCTATTTATTTATTTATTTTTCTGAAAATAACATATTCTAATTCTAAGGCATCTCTTCATATTTGTCAACTCTCTCTTTGCCATTTGTTGCAAAACACTCAAGTCTCCTGAATCAGAGTTAAGTCTTCTTCAAGTTCCAGGTACTTCCTCGTTTTTCCCCAATGCTATTTCTCTGTTCCTCTTACTTTTTCCAGCATTTTGATCCGATCTTGTTACTGGATTTGGAAACACATTTGTTTCTGGTAAGAGAATCTTGAAAAACTAAAACTAATGTAATAAAAAAGTTAAACTCTGTCTTTCTTTGGTAATCAAGCTTCGGAAAAGGTGGATTCCAGTAGATCTCGGGTCCACCATTTACTAATTAATCCACACTTCTCTTCTTTTTTGAACTAATATTCAAGGATGATCATCACACTTTTTGGTATTTTAATTGGATCTCTTTGTCTTTTACCTTTTAACTTAATGTATTTTGGTTACTTTCTAATCACCTTTTGAGCCAAATTCGATTTACTTCTAATCAGTCTTGGTCAAGAATCTTTCTTCATGTTTTAAGAATAAAAAAAAANNAAAAAAAAACACAAATCTTGATGCCATTAAGTCTCTTATTGAATAAAGTTGTGGAATCTTGATTTGGGTGTGGATACTTTTCTTGATTTGATCAGGGATCAAGAAAATGGCGCAGATCTTGGCAGCTTCTCCAACATGTCAAATGAGGTTGACTAAACCGACCTCCATTGCATCTTCAAAGCTATGGAGCTCGGTTGTGTTGAAACAGAAGAAACAGAGCAGCACCAAAGTAAGAAGCTTCAAAATCATGGCTCTACAGTCTGACAACAGCACAATCAACAGAGTTGAGAGTCTTCTCAACTTAGACACCAAACCTTTGACTGACCGTATCATCGCTGAGTATATTTGGTATCAATGAGTGAAGTGCCCTATGTCGCTTATATATTACTCTAGGACCGATCTCATATTTAATATGGACTCTTTGTCTTTTTGTTTGAACAGGATTGGAGGATCTGGAATTGACCTTAGGAGCAAGTCAAGGGTAATGATACTGTAATAGACTTCGTAGTAAAACTTTATACTATAAACTATGATGCTCATAGATAAATGAATGCTTTCTTGAAATTTCAGACTCTTGAAAAGCCCGTGGAAGATCCTTCTGAGCTTCCCAAGTGGAACTATGATGGTTCCAGTACAGGACAAGCACCTGGTGAAGACAGTGAAGTGATTCTATAGTAAGAGTTTTTCTCAAGGCACTAGACGTTACTGTTCTCGATTTGCTATTTTATTCTGACAGTCTCATATGTCTTATTCAGTCCGCAAGCTATCTTCAGAGATCCTTTCCGTGGAGGCAATAACATTTTGGTATGTGTCATTGAGTTTGATAGTATAAGCAACATTTTTGGTTAGTCACACCACTAAGTGTTGAGCTTCTATTATGCGAAGGTTATATGTGATACTTACACACCAGCTGGTGAGCCGATTCCAACAAACAAACGTGCAAAAGCTGCTGAGATTTTCAGTAACAAGAAGGTCGATGAAGAAGTGCCATGGTTTGTCATCATTACCCGAAAAAATCTCATTTATACCAGATTACCTCCAAACCCATTTTGGTACTTAATTAAGTGTGAATACTCTTTAGGTTTGGCATTGAACAAGAGTACACTTTACTTCAGCCAAACGTAAACTGGCCTTTGGGTTGGCCCGTTGGAGCGTATCCTGGTCCTCAGGTGAGAACCAAGTCAAGCTTAGAAAACAGTATGTTTTGTCGTGGTTTACAATAAACTTTTCTTGTTGGTGTCGTCAGGGTCCTTACTACTGTGGAGTTGGAGCTGAAAAGTCTTGGGGACGTGACATTTCAGATGCTCATTACAAAGCTTGCTTATATGCTGGAATCAACATTAGTGGTACTAATGGTGAAGTTATGCCAGGACAGGTCTCTTTTCCTCTAACGAAGCTTCTTAAGTTCTGTTACAAAGTTGCCAATTATCTGATGTTATAAACATTTGTGTAGTGGGAGTTCCAAGTTGGCCCGAGCGTAGGAATCGAAGCAGGTGATCATGTCTGGTGTGCTAGATACCTTCTTGAGGTAAATCAAAAGTCTGTTTTGTATGGAGTGAGTGAGTAAGAGTTAAGTTATCGTAACACTTGTTTACGTTTTGCAGAGAATCACAGAACAAGCTGGTGTTGTCCTAACACTTGATCCCAAACCCATAGAAGGTGACTGGAACGGTGCTGGTTGCCACACCAATTACAGTACAAAGAGCATGAGAGAGGAAGGAGGATTTGAGGTGATTAAGAAGGCTATCTTGAACCTATCTCTTCGTCACATGGAGCACATCAGTGCCTACGGTGAAGGCAACGAGAGAAGGTTGACAGGAAAGCACGAGACAGCTAGTATTGACCAATTCTCATGGGTATGCATATGCAATAAGGTTCTTGAAAGAGTTAGAAACTTCTTATGTCTCTCTTCTCATTTGCTTTAAACTTCAAACTTGGTAGGGTGTGGCTAACCGTGGATGCTCTATTCGTGTGGGACGTGACACCGAGAAGAAAGGAAAAGGTACTTATTCTTGAATGGTAACACAGAGATTCTCTCTTTTCATTGCTAACATATATTGTGAACTGGAACATAGGTTACTTGGAAGATCGGCGTCCAGCATCAAACATGGACCCATACATTGTGACCTCACTTTTGGCAGAGACCACACTTCTCTGGGAGCCAACCCTTGAGGCTGAAGCTCTTGCAGCTCAAAAG
This sequence comes from Isatis lusitanica, assembly GCA_900406415.1. Taxonomy (NCBI): domain Eukaryota; kingdom Viridiplantae; phylum Streptophyta; class Magnoliopsida; order Brassicales; family Brassicaceae; genus Isatis; species Isatis lusitanica. The sequence continues at coordinate 22,476 of OVBB01000484.1, forward strand.
CTGTCTTTGAATGTTTAAATTAGTCGAAGCTTGTCATCAAATCCTATGAACATACATGTCTCTATATCTATGTGGTCTTGCCAGGATCATTCATGTTGTTTGGTTCTGACTAAGACATTCTTTGTTGCCTTTTTTTTTTT
>OVBB01000485.1:0-23245 GCA_900406415.1 Isatis lusitanica
GCAGCTCCTCAATCACCCGCTTACTATCTTGTAAACGCGGCATGGCCTAACACAACAACCAGCAAACAAGTTTCAAAGACTTAAAACTTTGATATGGTTAAAGATTCATAAACGTAGTACCACTCTTGTTTGTTAGTTACCCAAATAACAAGACTTTCTTCTCCTTTGTTGTTGCTAGGCTTTTGTATCGGTTTTCTTCCGGTTATAAGCTCGAGCAGAACAACACCGAAGCTGAATACATCTGACATAGGTGAAGCACATCCTGCAATTGCGTATTCAGGTGCAAAGTAGCCAAATGTTCCTTGCAGTCCCATTGTTGGAGAGCTTGAACCGCTTTGTAAACCGTCGCTACTCAAACACTTAGCCATCCCAAGATCCGTTATCTGTAACGTATGCACATTCAAGAATTCAAATTTGGTCTCCCTGAAGCAAACATTTGTGGACAAGGTTTGTGTGTTTACTTACCTTTGCATGCCAATTCTCATCAAGGAGAATATTTGTGGATTTAACATCTCGGTGCAAGATTCTTGGAGCAGCAGCTTCGTGTAGATACTCGAGCCCTCTTGCAGCTCCAAGAGCGAGAGAGATTCGAATGTTCCATGTCATTTTCTCTCCCAACTCTCCATCTAAACAATCTCTCAGATTTCCATAAGACATGTACTCAAAAACCAGAAGCCTCTCTGCGTGTTTGCCATGAAACTCCGAACAATATCCAATTAACGGAACCACATGGTAATGATGGAGTCTTGATAACAACTCAACCTACGAAAACATTAGAAAAAGACAACAACACAGTTTCATAATCTTGATTCTTGACCAAATATGGATCTTTCCAGATAAGACGCAGGACAAAGGAGGTTAATACTTCTGTTGAGAATAGAGTGTCTGTGTCGTTTCCTTTAGGAGTATTTAGACGTTTGATTGCAGCGGTTTTACCATCTTTGAGCTGTCCACGATAAACACAACTACTTCCTCCGTGTCCTATAACGCTGTTGCTGGCGAACTTACTGGTTGCTTGCTCTAGTTCTGCGTATGAGAACTGAAAAATCATTCCGTGGATTGTTTCAGGTTTACTCACGCAAAACAAAGAAGCATTCTGAAAGAAGCATCCTGAAGAAAAAAGAACGAACAAGTTAATGTTTTCCTCTTCTGTTTAATGCATCAAAGCAAAGAATTTACAATGAACAAAGAAGGAAAATAATGGTTGTTGACCTGTCACTGACGAGCTGATGCTAATTTTCGGTTGTGAAACCGAACTTTTACGGGTTATTAAGTTGGTAGAGCTATGCCAGCTGGATTCTCTGTCTGAAGACACCGAAGGGCTTTGTCCAGAAAATTTGTTCCTCCGACAAATGTAGCAGATCATAGAGGCAAGAAAGGCTATAGAAGTGGCTACAACGGAGAAGACTAGTACAACCAGAACGAGTTTCCTCGATAAAGATTGCTTCTTTAAAGGTTTGGTCTCGCCTAAAGGTCCTGGAAAAGAAAATTCAAGAAGACAAAGATATGACATAATTGACTGAGCTTGCCATAGAACATGATGGACAGAGTTAAGTACCAGCAGAGCAGTTACAAGCAGTGAAGCATGATGAATTCGAACCGGTAACGGCTATAACTGGAAATCCATTTGCCGGACACAAGCATACCCATTGCTCTCTATCTGCTATGTAAGAGAGAGAGAGAGAGAGTCATAAACTTGGTTTTCTCAAGAATCTTGAAAACTTGCTATTTTGGTAAAGAGAAAACTAATTTCAGAAAGCCAACCTGGTCTGCAATTACATGATGTGGAACAGTTAGATTTTAGGATATCACTTTGATTGCCCGAAGAGAAGCACGTGCACGTCCAGTTGCTTGCGCCTGAAAGTACAGAAAGTTCATCTGTTTAACTGAAACTCACACCAGTTTTTATATATGTTCCTGAGTTATCTTTGAAAAAATATGGAAACAGTATAAAGTAAGATACTAAACCTCCATAACAGAGCTGAATAGATATGAGGCCAAAGAGAATCACAAGTGTAGTTTCCACTCTCATCTTCATTTATACTTGCTGCAGAAGAAGAAGAAGAAGAAAATAGTATCTCTAGTATTTGTAGACAACAAGACGAGTGAGTGGGGGATTCATAAAAACATAGAAGATTAGATGGAAACCTTCATGACCGATTAATACTTCTACTCAAAGTAAACTCAACTCCCAACTCAAAGTAAACTCAACCTGAAACGAAAATTATGTTTTAGATTAGAGAATGTTGATTAAGAACCAGATTGCAAGAAGAGCTGACTTTTATACAGATTACAGTAAAAAATCTACAGTGAAGGTTGGTGAACAGACATTCAAAAGATTCTAACTCTGTTGCAACCACTGGGAACAAAAGTAACATTCTATGACCAGGTCAAACAACAATCAAGAGACTCAAATTCTTAATGGCCCAGATGATGATACAAGTAACTCCAATCAATAAAAAGTAGTAAGCTCATACCGATATACGGTCACATCAACCATTTAAGACCCATTGCCACTAATCTAAAAATTCTGCAGATTTCTAGTTCCCTCTTTAGTAAGTTGGTTGTGTTCTTAGATAAAGACACAACAACATGCAGGAGAGAACCGACACTCCACGAAAGACTCATAAAACAAGAATTTGCTAACAGAGCAAAACCATAGCAAAACAATAAAGCTAATATTATGGATTGGCAGATACATTACGCTGCAAAGTTAAGTGGTGAAGTTTGGAGTAAGAACAAACTTTTGAGTGAATTTGTAGTGTCGAGAAAAGGAAGTTGCAGACAAAGGATATATACACAAAAGAGAAGGAAAGCAATGAAGCATCTTGAGAGATAATGGATGAGTTAAAATATTATAATGCGATTAAAGAAATGATTGATTATGATTAGTCAAAAATGGGAAATACGGAATACAAATAATTAATGGAATGAAAACGGACCAACCACCTTTAGAAAGAAACGGAATTGCAAATCTGAGAGTGACCCTTCAACCATCATAGAATCATTGAAAAATTAAACACATTTTTTTTATCAAAAGAACACTTTTTTTTAAACGTTTAAGCTGTTTACTAATGGCAAAATCTTCATATTATAACTAAACCAAATAACTTTCTCAAAGCTCGTAACTTTGAGATTGTGAATCCAACAAGAACCATATGCTAATATGTAACTAAATTAACTCGATATCTTAAGAAACATTGTTGATGCAAAATCGGGAATTAGATATATATATTGCCAAAAAGAGATGAAGAAGAAAAGGGGTTTGCTTTTACGGAAAAGCAAAACGTAGGTCGAAGCAAAAACTGTCGGGACCCACAGTTTCCGGTGTCGGTTGTCGGCTATGGTTAACCGGTCGTTAAACCGGATTACGATGTGGGACCTCGTTTCCGACATTGACCGTATCCAAACCGATTTTATAAAAAGTGAAGCTTTTAGCCAAAAATCAACAGACACATTTTCTTGATTTAGAAAAAAAAGTTGAGTGTGTTGAACATTTGAAGTGAGAAGAAAAGAAAGAGTCAAGAACCTTTGAAATGAAGTTCGAAGCTACCCAGTAAGCTAAAAACGCAAACGGGGAAGATGAAGCAAAATCGCGTTTGCATTTGAGCTTTCCAATGATGAAAGCTAGTATTACTCCTCGAAGGGAGTGAAGGAGAGAAAACTACAAAAGAAATCTCTTTTTTCCGGTTGGTCCAGAAATCAGAATGAGAATCGAGAAAAGCGGAACGCGGGAAAACAGAGGAGGCCACGTGACAGCGTTTGCGGTTGAGATGAGTCTAATCACTGACTGAACAACAAACTACTGAACTGATCGGTTTTGAGAGAAAAAACAAACAACAGTTCATTTATGAGATTCGGGGGATGTCACGTGCCACGTGGCGTTACATTAATATCATCTTTTCATTGAAATTCGTTTCGTAAATACTTTAAACAGTTAATGTAGCAGAGATTGCATGATCTTGCCAGATCCTAGATGAGAAAAGTATTTTTGAAAATTCCATAGTCTGATCTACTCTATCATCAAACGATTAAAATAAAATTTAAGGAAACAAATTGGATCTTTGACGAAGATCTCATTTGGGCTTTAAAACTATAAAAATACAGGCCCATTTAGACTGTAATGTTCGGCAAAAAGATCTGCGTTCAAACATCCAATCGCTTCTTTAAATTTTATTTTAGTTTTTTTTTTTCTCGTATCCGTTATAACAAACACGACAATATCTTATTATTTTATAAGTTCGTGGCGTGTGTTTTGGGTTTGCAGTTGTTTATGATATGCATTTTCAGTTTCTTTTTTTTAGGAAATTTGATTGATATTTTAGAAATTTTAAATATTTTGACAACTAACTCCTCTTTTTGAAAGTTTGAAAACTAACTTTCTAAAATCCAAAACCATCCAAATACCATAAATAAATTTAAATATATAAATTATTTTTAATTCAATTTTATTATTTACAATTAATACAGAAAATCTATTATTAAATATATTATAAGATATAATGTAATTTTTTTGTATTAGATATCACTGAAGTTCTCATTTCTACTTAATTGAATTTCATATATTTAAAATTTTCGTTTTTATTCTATCATAACTGAATTTCTAAATATATAATGTTGTTAATTTTACTTTTTTAAATGCAAGGCACATATATGACATAGCTTTTTTTTTTGTCCTTTATATGACATAGTTTAGTAATAACATTATCTGAAAATAAAATAAAGAAATTTTCAATTTAAATGATAGTTTTTTATAATTTGATATAAGCTAGCAAAAATTACATCTTAAATATAATATACTATTGCAATATATTATTTAAGATATATAGACATATATATTTCAACTGTTTTTAAAGTATATATCATTTTTAATTATAAATGCTCAAAACTGATTATGGTATTAAAAAATATTTTATTTAATAGAAAAGTTAGTTTACAAAGTTCTGAACATATGTGTTAGTTTTCAAACTATAAAATATTTTGAAGATATTAAACCAACTTTCCCTTCTTTTTTTCCATATAGATGGCATGTATATATATTTGCCATACATTTCCTGATCATTTGAAGTTCTCTCCTCTTTAGTAATTTGGAAAGTGGAGCTTCTTCTTTTTGCACATGGCAATGCAAACTAGATTTCTCCCGGGTTTTTAAGGTGTGTTTATATATATAGCTGGAAAATATAATTCATTGACTCCCAAATTAATATAAAAATATGTGGACAACTGAATTTTGTCGTCATGTAAAATGTTCACAGCAGTAAACTAGAAGCAGTGTAAGACTTGATCCGTTTAGACCAACACAACAAATTCTCCATACTAGATCAAAATTGTATAAAAACAGTCTTCTTATTATTCTAAGAAAAATCTGCTTCATTATTTTTTAGTTTACAAATCTTTTCAAGATGTTCTTGTTCACAAGTCTTCTTATTATTCTAAGAATAGAATGATTATACGATCCTTTACGTCTTTCTAACTTCACATAACTGAGGTAACTTCTTAAGTCTACTTCTCTGTTTGACTGATACTATGAAGCTAAAAACTTCATGCATATTGGAGGTTTCACTTCAGCGAGTGCAAGTACTGCCGTCGGTAGAGTCCAAAGCCCTTCGCCGCAAATTAGACCCAAGGCGACAGCCGGAACCATAACCTCTGCTTTCTTGCGATTCATCTTCTCCCAAACAAACACAACCAGAGTCCCAACACACATGTCAATCGCGTAATAAGCTCCGACCAGAAACGGAACCGCGCACCATCGCTGTTGGAAGCGGCATGAACCTCCCCACTTTCGCCGGGGTAAGATCCCCAATTACGTTGACAAGAACCGCAAACCAGTAACACATTTGTAGACAGTGAAGAGGCAGATCAGAGAAGCCTTGTACCCCAAGAATCGCCATGTTTTTGTAAATCAAAGCCTAAGCAGCCTTAAATTCGCCGTTACGGTTTACAACGTAGAACGCTCTGTAGAACAAGAAGAAACTCAACCGCGTTACGATGCACCCAACAATCGTTCCGATCATTTGGCTAGCAAACAATCGTTCCGATCTTGAAATCTTGCATCAGAACGCAAGAAACCGAAACAACCCATTTGATCTGGATAGCCCGGCCACAACTCCGTTCTCTCTGTTGGAAGTTAATTGAGTTTTGTTAATCATATTGTTTTGTATTAAGTTAGTTATTTAATTAAGAGTTGTGTCGATTAGTTTATGTATGTCGTACAGTCACAAGTAGAAGAGATGCAAGTCTTATGTCTGTTTTGTGTCTATTTAAACACATCGTAACTTCATGTAAACATAAGTTTTTTCATTCACTGATAATTCAGTTCTCTGTTACTCGGATTTGTTCTTTCAATTTACTGTCTCAGAAGAACTAAAACAACAAAAGTAAACTATTGTTGTGTTCTTTGACTGAAGAAGAAGCTTTTTGCTTTTCCAACAGTGACAAGAGACAGAGGACAAGGACCAGGTTGTTATTGTCTTGTTGAACATGTTAGAATTGGTGACAAGAGAGACATAATGGACGAAGAGGTCCCAAGGTACGATCATTTGAGTTAGGCTTTCTGCTGAAATTGTTTGATTAATGTTGTTTGAAGCACACTCATCTAGAGTCTTCTTTCTATAGCTTGCTAGAGACAGCCCACAATGGAACTTATGTTCACAAGCATAGAAAATATTTCAGCCAACTTTGGTTCCCGATGTACTCTCAAACAGAAGCTTGGAAAGAAAAAAAAAGTTTTCTCAATAGATTCATCCATTTGCCTCATTCTTGTATTCGAGTTAGTGATGCATTTGATCTCTTTTGCCTAAAGACCTTCTAAGTTATCTGTTTTTCTTTCTTTCATTGTGCAGGTTAAGAGGCTTCATTTTTTGTTTACTGTAAAAGTGTCAGCAACTTGGAAGCTTGAAGGCGTCTTACTTTCTTCTCGAACTCTTTGTTCATGGAAATGCCAGATACACCCAAGATCCGCAACATGCTTTCCTTTCCGTAGGTTCCATCCTCTTTCAAAGTTTTGACCATATATTGCTTCTTCATGTGTGAATGAATGTTCTCGATTCAGGACTAATTGTAGTCATAGAACTAATTTTATCTTTTGAACAGACACATTCGCTAGAGATTTTTATATACATTTTCGTGCCTTTTCTATTGATTTTCTTACACAGTGCTATCAAATTTTCATAACTTTTACCAGGAGGAAAAGGTTTATGAAAAACTCAAATTCGCCTCAAATGATGATCATTGGTTGGGACGCTTGATTAAAATTCACAGCATTTATATGTATTTATAAATATCGAAAGGAGTCGTCAACGATAACTCCTTTTCGCAGCAATAGAACTACAATAAAGGAAAAAAGAAAAAAGAAACTGCAGATTCATGATCACATATTAGCACAATATCATAAAACTTGGTTAAAGGAAATGCAACAGGTATTTAACAAGCGCTGATATAAACTCAAGCTTTATAACATTTGCGCACTGTTCTGTAGATACAAGCTACACTTATCGCACTTCGTAACACCAGGGGTCTACCATGACCAGCATGCCACAAAAAGAAACTCGATGAAGACATGCTAGACTAGCTTCAAACTATGTTGGTTTACAGGTGATACTAGTGAATATCCTGTATTTGTTTAGTTGATTGAGAATTATCTCCATGTGCTGATGGTGATCAAAACCTTTAAATGGCAGAAAGATAATGTTTCCAATCAAAGAGAGTATTTTATATTGTTACTTGCTAATGTCCAGATTTGAAAGACTTCCGGGACCTGAACAAAGGTATATATGTGTTCTTTTGAACTTCAATTTACAGTTTATAATGTTCGTCTAGTCCTCTTTATCTGCACTAACGTCTAATTTACAATTTCTGGCTTTAGTTGGATGAAGAAACTTTTCAAAAACTCAAATAGTGGTGCAAGTACTTGGGTGGGAAAAGCAGCCTCTGGTGAGGATTTGTAGCATCTCATTTTTGTGTTTTCAAACTTATCCTTTGTTAAAAACATAGAAAAGAGATGTAATGCTGTGTGGACCAGTGTGCACACAGTGTGGTTTACTGTGTATTCATCTCTCTTGTTTCTATTTGTAGGTTTCCGACGATTCAACAAGAATGTCAGCAGACGAAGAAGCTTAAAATCTATGTGGTTCGCCTGGAAGTCAACAATTACAGTTCAACTCTTGATGATCTTGGCTACAACATAGACGTTAGTTATCGACTAGCAATCGAACCCCTTTATTGTGACGCCTAGGCTTTCTTCTTAGTTTGTCACAGCTTCCATCTTCAAACAAGTAGAATCACATCTTTGCCTCCCTCTTGGTGATTTCTTTCTTATCACACAAGGTAATAACTCGTCTCTTCAAATTTTTCCCCGTGATCTTCATCACCTCCTCTCCGTAATCTTTGTCACGTGTTCGTTGGTTGTTCTCGCAACCTTCTTCAACTCCCTTTCTCTGAGGTGAGCTTTCTTTTTCTTTTGCAACAGTCTGCTCCTCCCTTTTCTCTTTTAGGTAAGCAGCATTTGTTTTTTTGATTGGTGTCTTCCTTGGATCACCATAACGTTTCCATGACGTCTTACACGTGAATCTCTTCCACGTCGTCTGCGGTTAACTCTTCAACCAACTTTTGCTCCATTTTTCTCCGAGGTAAGCATCCTCTTTGTGCTCCATTTTTCTTTTGAGGTAAGCATCCTCTTGTGCCTGGTGTCATTTCTCTGGTCACCTTCGCGTCTATGTGACGTCTTGTGCGTGAACTCACGTCTTCTTCGGTTCTCTTTGTAACCGGTTCCCATGCTCCATTTTCCCTGATGTAAGCATCCTCCTTTCTGCTTGGTGTCTTCCTTCGATCACCATCAATATCTCCTTGGCGATTTTCTCTTCCCGTCTTTCACTTTTTGTGCTTAGAACAAAGTTTCAGATCTCTCCTTCCATAACTACCACTCCACATCCATTGTCTCCATTTCCTGTTGAGAAGCTTTCCTATCTCCTTCAACCCTTTGGAACTTTCCTCTTGAAGTTACGGTATGTGGCTGAAGTTACGATTTTTTTTTTCTCGGTTTCTCATCTACATCTTTCTCTTCTTCTTGCAGCGGATTACTTCTTTTATTATTTTGCTTGAACATGTTCCAAGACCGACATCACTTTGCTAGCATGTTAAAATTTTTAAGAAAGAAGAAAATAGAGATTGAATTTGAAACTGATTTTATTGAATTGAAACTTGTTGTTATTTACATAGGATAAAATTGTTTATATAAAAAACAAATAGACACAACATCACAACACTCGTGTCTGTTCATACTTAGTGACCCTTGGTGAAACAACACTAATCGTCACGATCTAACCGTTGGGATTCTGAAACTCAATTATCGACCAACACTCTCTTCCTGTCACAGCAGCGATATCGAGCAGACCGATTTTCCCATAGTTATATGCCATCTTGATGTCTGTTAGTCCAGAAGAGATGGCGCGAAATGTAATTTACTATGTCTATGAGGAAATTCTCATATTTCTTGAGAAATTTTCGTCGTTTCTTGTCACCCAAGTCATCAAGATCAATTGGTTTGTTCTTCAATCTTGCGTTGATACTGACAATGGTGACGCAGAGTATCTTAACGAAAGTGTAGAGACCATGGCTGAGGATTAGAGCTACGGATAAGAAGACTTTGTATCCGTATATGCTCTTCATGTTGTGTTCATCGAGATTATCAGGGAACCAAGAGCCTTTGAGTTTATCAAGAAGAGGCCACATTAAGCCGTAAGAGAGGATGGCTCCTAAAAGCAAAGAAATGTTAACCAGATGTGAACAGATCATTCCTGCTCCTACAAATGTCATGCTGAAAAAAAAAAAAAAAAACCTGCAAAAGACGATTTCAATTTCATGATTCAAAACTTAATTTAACGGAAAAGCGTAGGTTTGTTTTCTGTATTATTGATGCTTACGTTTCAAGCTTTCAAGCCAAAGGTCGGGAATTGAGAAAACCCACAACCTTCTATGCCAGAGAAAACCCACTCGAAAAATCCCCACAAGAAACTAAATGAGAAGTCATGAAACAGCGCACTTGTTTCCTGCAAAGGATTCCATTTAAAGATTAAAAAACTTAAGTAAGAATCACTTTTTGTAAAGTAGGCTAACTATCTTACTTGGCCTCTGCATCTCCTTGTGTGTGGAAGCCATTGATGAGCACAGCAGTAGCTAAACCACTCGGATATGTTAGCTTAAGGTCAATAATCATAACCTTACGGAGAGGGATTAAGACGAAAAGACCGATGAAACAGACGGCAAAGAGATGAAACAGACGGCAAAGAGATGAAAAAGACGGATTAAGGTCAATAATCATCCAACCAAGGCCTGGTTCCTTCACACTCTTCTCAGAGTTACCTTCCATGTTCGCACCAGATAACTCATATGTCTTATGGTTTAATCCCAGAAGATATGAAGCAAACCCACCTGAAAAATATTTAAAAACACAAAAAAAAAACAAAACTTTTTTTAATCAAAATTCCACAAGTTGATTTTATATTGTAAAAAAAAAACCCCAAAAGCAAAAGCAATATCAACCCTTTTGTTGCGACTCACCAAACCGAAAATTCTTTTTTTCTTTTTTTTTTTCTTAGAACAACCAAACCTAAAAGTGTTTTCACAAAGGTTATTTTTTTTAATATGTTTGGAACTGTTTTACATATCCCTTCAATGAATCTTTTCTCTTTCCCAAGTAAAAGAAAAAAGGAACTATGAAACGGAGAAAAAGAAGAAGAATATTATGTTCTTTACCTCCGACGGCAATGCCGTAACAAGCAACAGCGGACGTCTGAATCATTGTGTTCTCTTTGTAAATGCAAGAATTACCACGACTGATTCAACAAGTGTATTCCGTACAAGAAAAATTTATTGAATCACCACTTTGAAATTCTTACAAGATATTTCAAACTGATTTCTACACCTACAAGCCAGAAAACACAATTCTGCTTGTAAGTCTACTCTACTTGTTCCGAGATCTCTGATCTAAGAACCACTCACCAAATGACCCACCTAAATCTATCCCAATGTGTTTTTTTCACTCAGTTTCGGATAACTATACAAGATTCAGGTTTTAACTATTTATACACAATAGAACCACCCTAGACTAACTGAAAAGATCTCAAAGATCTTAACTATCATAGAAATGCATATCCTTAATCTCTTCCTAGATTTAAGGAACCGCATATCCTTTTCCTTTGTTCTTCACGATCTTCACTCGACATATTCTGAACAGACAGGTCTTCATATTCTCCAGCTTGATTCTTCTAGAAACACGATCAATAGATATTCCTCCACGAATCTTCTAGATGTCCTAAGTCCTTGCTGTATTCCTTGAATGTGTCCATGTGTAGTTCAGGTTCAACTTGCACTTTCAATCTCCCCCTTTTTAGCTTCGTGTTTCTCACAAGTACCTGAAACATCAACACAAACCACAACACGAGCAGCACTATACCACAACCAATATTCAAGACACAGAAGTATAAAAAACTTGAACCTGAAATATCATAACTGATCAAGAGCCATTCCAACAACTTAAACCAATAGGAGAAAAACTCCCCCATAACACAAAACCCGAGTTTAGGAATAAAACACAAAGCATAAAACACCATCCTAAACAAAAACAAAACATAGAAAAAAAACTGCTAGCTCTTGACTAAAATATCCCCCATCAACTTAGCCACTTTCTTTGTGTTCTTCCTCTTTTTCTCTTCCTGCTTGTGAAAAACGAAGTTAAAAATACTCTGTTCAAAACACTAAAAGGATCCACAAGGTTCCGGAAAATCATACCTTCTAACTGTCCACGGAGCTTTGAAACGACCCCTAACAGCATGTACAATGAGAAGGAGATGTCACCTATGCACTGAAGAACCTCTGCTAGAGTCGGTGTCGCTGAAGGCATTCGGATCCGCTCCGGAATGTACTTCTCATCCAGTGCTACGGCATTTGCCTCTGCTGCCTTCTGTTCTGAAGCTGGCTCGAACTTGTGACGAAACTTTTCTTGTTTGATGAATGCTTCACCACTGCGACTATCCTTCTTATAGAAGATTGGCTTGATGAATACATCACTGCCTTGGAGTGACAGAAAATGCTGCATTTGAAGGACCGCATAGATCACTCGAGGAAACATCAGCCACCGCAAGTCATTCCTGTGAAGAACAGCCAAATCCACCACTTGTTTGTAGACCATTTTCCCAAAATCAACTCAAATTCCAGAGTACATCTTAAACAAAAGTTGAGCTCGTTCCAATGAAATGTGATTTTTGTGAGATGATGGAATCCAGTTGTGTGCAGCAATCATCAACAGAGCCGCAAATCGTGGAGACAGAATCGTCGTGTTCACCTCTGACCATGAAGTCTCCTTCCCTTCAGTTAGGACCTTAGCAAGTTTGTCTTTGCCCACACCATCTCCGTCAACATCCTTCTTCTCTTCTTCATCAGAGAGTGGTCGGAGACCCAGTCACTCGTTGATGAGCTGTGATGAGAACACATACTCTTTGCCTCGTATCCTCAGCCTAACTCCTTTCTCCGAGAACTTAACCTTCCTAGATGGCAGCATAACATAAAATTCAGACACAATTGAAGGAGAACAGCTAGTAAGTTCTGTTACTGTGGGTGTGAGACCTCCTTTTTCAATGATGAGTGGATATCCCATTGGCTTTCTGATTCCATATCCACCAATCGCTCTTCAATGAATTGACGACTTGCGAAGCTTTCTCGTTGGCGCTGAATCTCCAACAATTGTGGCTCATCATCTGACTCAATCTCAGACTCCACTATGGCCTTTCCTTTTCCCTTTCTGGTAGATGGAGGTACCATAGGAACGGATTTGCCTTTCTTATTCACCGGAGTGGGTCTCTGAATGGTCCTTTTCACTCGCTTTCCCTTCTTGACAGAAGATCAGGGAGGTGTCGGAGCCTTCCATTTTTCCGCCTTCTTTACTTCTGGAGGTGGATCCTCCGATGATGAGCTATCAGCAGCTGTAGGTTCCGACGAGTGAGCTTCTTCACGAGGAGACCTCGAGAATTTGTCGGCTTCAATGAGCTCATCAAGAGTGTTGAGGAACTCTTCGTCTTCCCGTTCAGCAGCTACCTGATTTACTTCTCGATCAGGGTCAGCACTTGGGTTCGGATCTTCACTCGGGTCCGAGTCTGTATCCGAGACGGCATAGTCAACCAGTATTGGATGAATGTCAGCGGTGGAGACCAGATCTGGGTCCTCTTCACTGGCGGAGCTGCTCAGACTCACCGGAGGAACTTCGATGGATGGAGATGCGTTGAAACTTGCCAGACCGACTCTTCCTCTTCGTGTTGCGAAAAACATTTTTTCTTTCGTTGCTCTTTTTTTTTTGTTTTCTTTTCGATGAGAGAAGCGGAATCGGCCTTCCCAAGGTTTAGATACTACTCAGGTGGTAAGGAGCAAATCTTTGGGCGCTGCGAGGATCTAGGATGTTGGATCTTTTGCTAGATCATGGACTGATTCGGAATTATCTTCTTTTTCCCTCCTTTTATTTTGAGATCCTTCTAGAACCGAATCGAAACACCCTTCTTGGTTTAGGAACCAAAACACATTCCCGGTTTATTTTGACAGACCAAATTGATTTAATCCTGATTCCCAACTTTTAACACGCAACTTGGCAACCACAAATGTTAGTGAACCGTGGGATTAGTAATGAGTTAACCAAGCATTACCGAGATCTTAAAAAAATTGCCTACCCTTTTCTTTTTAAAAAACTTTGATCTTTTCACAAGAAACACTAACCTTGCCCTTGTGTTTTTCATGTCTCAAAAACTTCCTTGGTACTTGATCTTACTATGATCACTTGTCCATGACGATTTGTTGTGCTTGGCCATTCCAGATGAATCAACTCTGCAGCTTTCGCTCCATCATGCTAGATTGAACCTCTTGGTTTTTTGTTTATCCCTTCCTTGTTTCTTTTTAAGATCAATTCATATATATATATATATATATATATTTTTTTTTTTTTTAAATACACTTACACCCCCTTTGTAGGAAAATGTTTTTTCACATTTTGTGGATCTTCAAGGATCCCATGTGAACACTTTGTGGATCTTCAAGGATCCCGTGTTATCTCTTTGAATATGACGACATGATAGGCAGCTGATTCGTGTTTTGAACAATGCAACTCCAAACTGAATCAGGACTTGTGAAACATGATTAAGACTTATTCCCGAGTAGTCCTGAAAACACTTGACAAAACAACTTAGCATTCGCAAATTCCAATGGAATTGCGTAAGGTTATGAATCGATTGAAATCAAGTGGTTTTGTAAATAGATCAGCTAATTGCATCTCGGTAACCACATGGTCAATTATCACTTGTTTTTCTTCCACAAGTTCTCTAATAAAATGGTGCCTAATGTCAATGTGCTTAGTTCTAGAATGTTGCACATGATTCTTTGAAATGCTTATGGTATTTTTATTGTCATAATAAACCAAAAGAGGTCCAGAGTCCATACCATAGTCAGCTGACATTTGTTTCATCCATGAGAGTTGTGTGCAACAGCTTCCCATTGCAATGTATTCTGCTTCAGCTGTGGACAGTGAGATTGAGTTCTGTTTCTTGCTTAGCCACGAAATGAGATTGCTGCCGAGAAAGAAACATCCACCGCTTGTGCTGTTCCGATCTTCCATGCTCCCAGCCCAGTCCGCGTAGTATCCAACAAGGTTCTTGTTGGATTCCTTTGAGTAAAAAATTCCCAACTCCATATTGCCTTTGACATACCCGATGATCTTTTTGATGGTGAGAAGATGTGATTGTTTAGGACTTGCTTGATATCGAGCACACACTCGAACACTGAATGTAAGATCCGGTCTGCTTGCTGTAAGATATAGGAGGCTTCCGATCATTCCCCTGTAGAGAGTAGGATCCACTGACTCACCTTTCTCATCCTTGCACAGTTTTGTCGTGGTGCTCATAGGTGTGCATGCTTCTTTGCTCTGATCAAGGCTGAACTTCTTCACCAAGTTCTTTGCATAGGTTGATTGAGAGATAAATATGCCTTCATTTGACTGGATGATTTGAAGTCCAAGAAAATACTTTAGCTCTCGCACCATGTTCATCTCGAATTCTTTGGTCATGTTTTCTATAAAGCTATCCACTTGAGCCTCCGAGGTACCTCCAAAGATAATGTCATCAACATAAATTTGAACCATCATGGTACCTTGATTTTCGGTGAGAGTAAACAAGGTTTTGTCTACACTACCTCTGACATACCTTTCCTGAATAAAAAAACTAGCTAACCTCTCATACCAGGCACATGGAGCCTGCTTCAATCCATATAGAGCTTTCTTGAGTCGATAGACATGGGAGGGATTTGCAGAGTCTTCAAAACCTTTTGGTTGAGCCACATACATTTCCTCTTGAAGAATCCCATTCACAAATGCACTCTTAACATCCATCTGATATACCTCGAAGTTCAGAATGCAAGCCATTCCCAAAAACAGTATGATGGATTATAGCCTTGCAACCGGAGCAAATGTTTCTTCAAAATCGACTCCTTCGATTTTAGAGTACCCTTGGGCAACCAGTCTTGCCTTGTTTCGAACAACAACTCCTGAATCATCAATCTTGTTTTTGAAAATCCATTTTGTTCCAACGATGTTAACCTCTCTAGGTGCTTCAACCAGTTACCACACATCATTTCGAACAAATTTCTCCAGCTCTTCTTCCATGGTGATTATCCAGAACTCGTCCATGAGAGCTTCCACATGGCTTCGTGGTTCAATGTTTGACACAAAACATGCTAAGTGAACCATCTCTTGAAAGTCAATCTTTACACCTCTTGTTTTTCGCCCTTCTTCGAGACTGCCAATGACATCTGCCATAGAGTGGTTTTTGTGGACTTGATGTGATACCTTTGGATCTGAAATTGCATCCGCTGTTTTTTCTTTTGTCTCCACTTCGTCTTCTTGTTGCACCTTTTCCTTCAGATGGTGCATCACACCACTCAATTACTGTCTTGTCATCAAAAACAACATTTACTGACTCCATGATTGTCTCGAATCTGACATTGTACACCCGGAATGCTGTGCTATGTCCTGAGTACCCCAAAAAGATTCATTCATCACATCTGGAATCAAACTTTCCAAGATGATCCTTGTCGTTTAAGATGTAGCACTTGCAGCCAAAGACATGGAAGTAGCTAAGATTTGGAGTTTTTCCTTTCCACAGTTCATATGGTGGCTTAGCTATTCATGCTCTTAAGTACACACGATTGATGACATAGCAAGCTATGCTGATTGCTTCTGCCCAGAATCTCTTAGGAACACTACTGCCATGACGCATTGCTCTGGCCATTTCTTGGAGTTTACGATTTTTTCTTTCAACCACTCCATTTTGTTGAGGTGTCCTTGGTTCTGAAAACTGATGAGCAATCCCTTGTTTCTCGCAAAACATGTCCATTGCCTCATTCTGAAATTCTCCTCCATGATCACTCCTGATCTTCTTGATGCCGCATTTCTCGTTTATGAGTTGTAGTGCCCATATCTTGAAACTCTCCACTGTCTCTGATTTTTCTCTGAGAAATCTCACCCATGTGTACCTCGAAAAATCATCCACCAAGACAAATACATACCTCTTTCCTCCAACGCTCTTAGTTTGATTGGCCCCATAAGATCCATATGGATCAAGTCTAACGTCTTGCCTGTCTGCACATTTGGAACCTTCTTGTGTTGCATCTTAACTTGTTTTCCCTTGTTACAAGGACCACATACTATTTCTTCTTTGTCTTTGAAAGATGGGATCCCTCTGACAAGCTCCTTATTCGTGAGATTTACCTTGCTACAGATGTTCATGTGTCCAAGATGTTTGTGCCATAGTTCAACGTTTGTAGTAGCTGAGAAACATACATGCGAATTCTCTTCCCACATGTAGCAGTTGTTTCCCGATCTAACTCCTTTCAACACAACTTGATTGCTATCAATCCAAAGCCTTGCAATCTTTCTTGGTAAACAGAACAGATAGTCCTTCATCACAGAGTTGACTCACACTGCTAAGATTTGCTTTTAATCCTTGTACAAAGTAAACATTCATGAGCTGAGGTAGTCCTTCGTGGCTTGTTCTTCCTTTTCCTTTGATAGCTCATTGACTTCCATCACCGAATGTTACTTTTCCTCCCTTGATGGCCTTTACTTTCACCAAGTTCTCCTGAGTTCCGATGATATGTCTGGAGCAACCACTATCAAAATACCATGACCCAGTTTTCTCTGAATCTTTAGTCACAAAGGCCATGTTACAGTGAATGATAGCACCTGATTCAGTTGCTGATGTAGTTGGATGAATTTCTGATTTTCTGACCCAAACTTGTTTCTGCTGACTGATCTGAGGTTGCCTTTCTCGCTGAATCGCCTGATCCATCTTTCCCCAGAACTTGTAGCAGAAGGCTTTGATGTGACCAACTTTCCCGCAGTAGTAGCATTGCTTTTCAAACGATCTTAAGGAATAGGATCTTCTTGAGTCATACCTCATTCGTGTGAAGTTGTTTTGAACTTGTCTATAGTATGTCAGCTGATTTCTCCTCTGAGGAAACTGCCTTGAACCTTGTTTCCATCTTCTTGTTCCTGAACCATAATATGGTTCCTGAACCCTTTGTCGTTCTTCTGTCTGAACTTTCGATGCTGGCACAAACTTGAGCTCCTTTTCCCCAGTACTTCCTCTTCCAGTATATCCGAGTCCCATATGAGATTTTTCAGTTCTCCCATAGCTTAGAATTGAGTCAAGTTGCTTTGATCCTGTGAGCATCCTGATTTGTTTTCAATGTTCGTCCAACCCTCCACGCAGTTCCATGGCTTTTGCTCTTTCTTCTTGAAGCATTTTCAGAGCTTCATCAGACCGCTTGGATAGCTCTAGTTTCTCTTTGATCAGAGTAATAGATTGATTACTCAGAATATTCTCAGCTTGAAGTTCTTTTTGAAGGAGTTCAATAACAGATTCCAGTCGCTGTTTTTCAGTAATCAAGAGAACATTTTCTTTACCAACCTTAACCAGCGTATCACATATATTTTTGTAGTTCTGCTTGATGTCCTCCTCATCGTCTGATTACGTGTCTTCTCCATCCTCGATGAAATCCGCTATTCCAACGAAAGCGACAAAGTTGTTGAGCTCTTCATCAGTGTTTTCATCAGAAGTTTCTTCCTCGATTCCAATTAAGGACTTCTCCTTCCTCTTCTTCTGATCATTGACACATTCAAGCTGAGTATGACTAAATCATTTACATCCAAAACACTTGATTTCTCTTCTCTTGAGAGTTGGGCATTCCGATTTGCAATGTCCATACCCTTGTCATTCATGACATTGCATCTCAGATTTCTTGTCGTTATTTTTTCCTTCTACAGTCTGATAATCCTTCTTATCACTATAGTTTTTCTTGAACCCTCTTCCCTGTTCCGCTTTTCTCACCAATCTATCAAATCGCCTCACCAGGAGACTAATTGGGTCATCATCTGAGATTTGCTTGTCTTCGAGTGATTGAGACACAAGTGCCACACCTTTATCCTTCTTTGGTCCTTCCAGTTCAAGCTCGTGAGCTTGGAGCATTCCTACTACTTCATCATAGCTAATGGTGTATGTATTTAGTGACACGTGCATAGCTGCCTTGTATGCCATGAACTTTGATGGTAGGTATCTGAGAAATTTTTTCACCAACTTCTTATCCTTGTAACGTTTGCCAAACGTGAGGGCTTGTTGAGCAAGTGAGCTGATCTTTGAGCTGAAATCAGAGATTGATTCATGCTCTTCCATCTTTAGATTTTCAAACCTCGTAGCTAATAAATCCTTGAATTCTGTACCTTAGGTGTTCCTTCAAAGTGGACTTGAAGTATATCCCAACCTTCTTTTGCTGAATCACATCCTTGGATTAATTCCAACTGTTTACGAGCAACAGTACCATGAATAGATGTGAGTGCTTGGGAGTTGAATTTTGAGTACTTTTGTTCTTCTTCTGTCCATCTTTCTTAAGGCTTAGCAATCTCTTCTCCTGATTCATCTTTTATGGTAGGCTCCTTCCATCCGTGGGTTACAGCCTTCCATGCTAGTACATCAATTCCTTTGATCACTGATTTGATTCTAACCTTCCAAAAACCGTAATTGATATCATCCAGCACAACACGTGTGTTTGCAATGAGATGATGATAGCTCTCCATTTGTTCCGCAAGATCTCACCTGTTAGAATACAAGTGCTTGCTCCGATACCAAATGTAAATGCAAGAACTAACACAACTGATTCAACAAGTGTATTTCTACAAGAAAACTTTATTGAATCACCACTTTGAAATTCTTATAAGATATTTCAAACTGATTTCTACACCTACAAGCCAGAAAACACACTTCTGCTTGTAAGTCTACTCTACTTGTTCCGAGATCTCCGATCGAAGAACCACTCACCAAATGACCCACCTAGATCTATCCCAATGTATTTTTCTCACTCAGTTTCGGATACCTATATAAAGTTCAGGCTTTAACTATTTATACACAATAGAACAGTCCTAGACTAACTGAAAAGATTTCAAGGATCTTAACTATCATAGAAATGCATATCCTTAATCTCTTCCTAGATATAAGGAACCGCATATCCTTTTCCTTGGTTCTTCACAATCTTCACTCGGCATATTCCGAACAGACAGATCTTCATATTCTCCAGCTTGATTCTTCTAGAAACACGATCAGTAGATATTCCTCCATGAATCTTCTAGACGTCCTGAGTCCTTGCTATATTCCTTGAATGTGTCCATGTGTAGTTCAGGTTCAACTTGCACTTTCACTCTTGTCTTATGAATGGCTTTGCGACAAATCCTGACTTCTTGAGAATCCTATTCGGCAATCACATCATCATAATTAAATGTCTCGTATAGCATTACGTGGAGAATTTCCACTCTCACTGAATATGAATTTTCAAAGATAACCATCATATGTATATTTTGTTAGAGTATATACATTTATGAGAATAATATATTGTAGAATCTCTGGAGATACCATTTGTACACATATATATATCGTGATAAATACACAGCCTCCAATCACGGAGTTTTATAATATTACATGGTATCAGAGCCAAATACCTAATTTTTTCGGCTCGCCTCCGCCAATCCTCTTCTTTTCTTCCGCCTCTTCTTCGCTTCTTCTTCTTCACGTCTCTTCTCTCCTTTCTCTGCTTCTTCTAAATCTTCTTCTACTCTTCTCTACCTCATCATGGCAAATCCAGCCACTAATGACAAACCATACGACATCAATCAGATCCGTGCATACATCCCGATCATACTTGATCTTGAGAAGCACAACTATGATCTTTGGAGAGAATTATTTGATACTCATTGTATCAGCTTTGGGGTCCAAGATCACCTCACTGCAACCGCATCCTCTGCAGAACCTTCCAAGGAATGGAAGGAACAAGACGGACTCGTGAAGATGTGGATCTACGGCATCTCGGAGAAAATTCTCGACATCATTCTCACCGCCAGAGCAACCGCTCACGATCTCTGGACCACCCTTGAAAACATGTTCCGAGATAACAAAGAATCACAGGCAATCCAATACGATAGTGAACTTGGTACTCTTGAGATTGGTGACATGTCCATCACCGATTATTGCCACAAGTTGAAAACTATCTCTGATGTTCTCGCAAATCTTGACTCGCATGTACCAGACCGCTCCCTCGTCATGTACATGCTTAATGGCCTATCTGACAAATTCGATAGCATCGTCAATGTCATTCAACATCAGCAGCCATTCCCGTCGTTCTCAAAAGCCCGATCGATGCTTCTCTCCGAAGAACATCGCCTCTCCAAACACGTGAAGCCGGCTCCAAAGGATGACGCCAACTCCTCCTCTTCCACCGTCCTGTACACAGCACATGCACCTCCAACTCCACACTCGGATCAGCAGCAGCTCTATCATAACAACAACAACAGCCGTGGTCGTGGTGGACGTAACCGCGGCGGACGTAACTGCGGCGGACGTAACCGCGTACGAGGTCGTTATCATAACCAATGGTACCCCCATCCCTTTGGTTACTCGACTCCGCCTTGGGCTTATCAACAGCCTCCGCCGTGGTCTTATCAGGCTCCTCCGGCGTATACTCCCCCTCCTCCGGCGTATACCCCTCCTCCGGTCTATCCTGCGTACTCGTACTCTGCTCCACCACCATCGGCACCACCGTCGTCTGCTTCCTCGGGCATTCTCGGATCCTTCCCGCAATCTACTCCTGAAGCTCACTATGCCCACCAAACCCATGCGGCTACATCTGCTGGTCCCTCCTCTGTGGCCTCATCTCTTCTGCAGGCCTTCAGCACAATGAGTCTCGCTGATCCCACTGACTCCGGCTGGTACATGGACACAGGCGCAACAAACCACATTAGCTCACAGCCAGGTACGCTACGTTCTCTCTTTAATAAAAGCTATCATACTCCTGTTACTGTTGGCAACGGTTCTCTTGTTCGGGTCACACACACTGGGAATGCGTCAATTCCATCTCACGACCGCTCACTCCACTTATGCAATGTTCTCGTGTGTCCCTCGTTCATCAAGAATCTTATCTCTGTTCGCCGTTTCACGACTGATAACTTCTGTTCTGTTGAGTTTAATCCGTTTGGTTTCTCTGTTAAGGACCTTCAAACGCAGCATTGTCTTCTCCGATGTGATAGTAGCGGCCCTCTCTATGCTGTCACTCCACTACTGTCTTCTCCTCATGCTTTCACTGTCTCTGCTACAACCGGGAATCTTTGGCACCGTCGTTGAGGCCACCCGGGCTCTTCTACACTTAAGAAACTTGCTTCTTCTGGTTTTATTTCTTTCTCCTCGACTGACTTGGCAACTTTGTGCCATGCATGTCAACTTGGAAAACATGTTAGACTTCCATTTTCTACTTCTACCTCGGTCACTTTGAGACCTTTTGACATTGTTCACTCTGATATATGGACATCTCCATTATCAAGTGTTTCTGGGAATAAGTATTATGTTATTTTTCTTGATGATTTTTCTCATTTTGTATGGATTTATCCTCTGAAGCGGAAAAGCGACACCTATGGCTGCTACTTACACTTCTAAGCACTGGTTCGTAGTCATTTTCGGCATGAAATAGGCTCATTACAGTGTGACAACGGTGGCGAATACAACAACCATCTCTTCCGTGCTCGTCTAGCCTCCACCGGCACCACTTTCCGCTTCTCGTGTCCTCACACATCTCAACAAAACGGCAAGGCTGAACGGCTGCTACGCACCATGAACAACCTCGTTCGAACTCTTCTTCACCAAGCAAGTATGCCACTCACTTACTGGGTTGAAGCTCTTCACAACGCCGCTCATCTTCTCAACTTTCTTCCCTCCGCGGCTATCAATAATGAGATCCCGTTTGCTCGCTTATTCCGCAGCCCTGTCTCATATGATCATCTTAGAGTCTTCGGCTGTCTATGCTATCCGAATCTCACAGCTACAAGTGCTCACAAACTCGCTCCTCGCTCAACAGCCTGCGTCTTTCTTGGCTATCCTCAAGAACACCGAGGTTATCGCTGCTTAAACCTCACCAACAACAAGATCATCATTACCCGGCACGTCATTTTTGACGAGAGTACTTTTCCCTTTGCCACAGTTGCAACGCCTCCTGGTAACGGTTTTATTCCTCTGCTCCCCGTGGTCTCGGCTATTCCGCGCTAGAGTCACCCTGCTCCGCCGCCTCCTCCGGCTCCACCAACTCCTCTGTCGCCTCCTCCGCCTCCGACTCCGCCGCCTTCGCCTCCTCCGACTCCCACTCCGCCGCCTTCGCATCCTGTTCTGATGTATGCCTGAGAACCAGCACTAGGCCAGCCAACCCGGAGACAACCATGGAAGTGGAAAACATGAAGCTAAGGTAAGCCAAGGAGACCAGCAAGCTGAATTCAGCTCAAATGGAAGTCAAGACCAAACGTTCCAGGTCAACCAACACTTGGAGCACACACTCAATCCATCTAGGAGACACCACGAAGAAGACTCATCCCAAAAAAGTTTCCCAAGAAGAGGTTATAGAAGATTCAATCCAGAAGATCCAATCCAGAAGATCACCAATGGACATCATGAAGACCGGCGATTACTAAAAGAGGCGTACCGACCAAACCATGAGGAATTAAGCAACAAATCCAATTGTTTTGGATTCTCAACTCACAAAGGAAGCACGGAAAACTGAATTCACGTCAAACCGAGTTCATCCTTAGAAGTTATTGATTTTACAAGATGGCTAACTGGTTTTCGACCAACAT
>OVBB01000487.1:0-23217 GCA_900406415.1 Isatis lusitanica
CGTGTTCCAGCAGCCCGCGATCATTGGCCAGCAGCCCACGACCACGGTCCACCCGCCCAAGACCAATCTTGGTCCAGCCGCCCGGAACCGAGCATCGTCCAGACGACCTCGTCCGATGCTCGTGTCCAGCCGCCCAGGTNTTGGACCGGCGGCTGGAAACAAAAGTTGGACCGGCGGGTGGAAGCTCGGGGGGAAAACGAGCGGTCTGATTTCAAAAGACGGAAAGGAACGTTCGGAAAACTATTCATGCGGGAAAAACCGTAAAAACACTAATCATCACGAGAAAAATTTAACCGAGGAATTAAATTAAGCTCAATCGAGGTCCGGTTTACCGAGTTACTATTCATCGGTTTACTGTTCATCGGTTTACTGTTCATCGGGTTACTATTCATCGGGTCACTATTCATCGGGTCACTATTCACGAAATTTGGGCCGGGTCAAGATTGAATCATGTAACGGGCCGGAGCGAGAGACGGGCCTAAAAGTCAAGTCGGCGGCTGGAAAGATTGGAACTTCGTCCCACATCGCCCAGAAGGAAAAAAAAGCTCCTAGGTCCCCTAGTATAAATAAACATGCTTGTACTAGGTTGAGATCATCCCAAGTCCGAGTATTAAGAGTTTTAGCAATATTAGACTTTTCAGCTTTTGCTAATTATTCTTGTACTTTCGGAAATCTATCAATAAAAATATTCTTTTTGCATTTTCGGTCATTGAGTTCTTTAAAATAGAATTTTCGAACCCCCATAAAATATAAGTTTTGACAGTGTGAGTTTCGGCTCTCACAGCTGGCCAAAAAAAGACATTCACATCTAAACATCTCAACCATGGTTCTTTCGACATCACGCAGCTGATACAACTTAGCGCGCTATACAAATTTACAGACTAATATCAGAAGGGCGTAACTCGATAGGGAATGCGGGGTGCGTCAAGACGATATTCTGTTTAGTTTATATTCAGGAGAATTTCGCATAGGAAAAAAGTGTGAGGTGTAAACCACGAAATGAACTCACCAAACGCCATACAAGGAAAGCTGGTCTAGTACATCTCATAAACGCAATATCAAACCGGCTTTGATACGAGATCTTAAATGTGTTTCGTCGGAAAGGGAGCAACGAAATCGAATGCACTAAGTTCCCCGCGACACACTGAACAAGTGATAAACCCAGAAAGTATCCGCAACGATACATTGGTTCTCGAAGATCGGAATGCCCGGAAAAGCATCCCCATCATCACTTAAGTCAACGAAAACATTCCAAACAACAAGTCAATCAAAAATCAAAGAACGACGAAAGATAATCAATAAAGGCAAAGGAAGTTCGAGTAGTCATAGAAATTCAACAATCCAACATAAGTAAATACAACAAGGGTCTAAACGACCAAAACGGAAAACATAAATACACAAGCCAAATCCTAATCAGAATCAGTGTCATCGTCCTGGATGACGAGAGTGGTACCGACACTACCCTCCGGACCAATACGGGGAGACGGGAAAATAGTCCGCTCGAAGGAACCCATGCAACCTCCACCTCTGAGCTCCGCAAGGTCGCACTGCAGCCTGACCTCCTCGGCATCAAGCGTGGTCTTCCCCGCCTTGAGCTAATGGACCATCGTCAGGTTCGAACTAACCTCCAATAAAAAGGCCTCCGCGAATGCAGCTTCGCGCAGCGGTGCAAGGGAAGCTCTCGCCTTCTCCATACGCAGGTGATACTTCTCCGCCATCTCGCACCAAGAGGTCTTCACGGCCTGCATGATCTTCTTCGAGATAGGGACCGGGATCGAAAGCGTAACTCCGAAGTAATCCAAGTACTCCCGGGATCGGTAACCAAAAGAAAGCCTCATAAAACATCGACTCATAAAGAGAAAAATACCCCGGGGGACTCTTGGTATTCCTATCGGAGTCATCCGGAAAACAGAACTTGATGGCTTATGGGATACAAGAGTTAGCCCGAAGTTCCTTCAATGATCTCGACGTACTCAAAGTGACCCCAAACTCAGTACTTATGATGCAAATGAGTTGGATTTGAGGAAAAATCATTTTCAAGAAGGGGGGGTTGATGCGAGCATGGAAAGCTTGGAGCAAAACCAGGAAGAGACTAATGGACGAGACAAGGAACAAGAGGATGGATCAGAAGATAGCAACGAGGATGTGCTCATTCCGCATGGACCAATCACGAGAGCCAGAGCTAAGAAGCTTAAGGAAGCTATCAGTTCGTTTCCAATGCCTTCGAATCCTAAAGATCAAGACCAGAAGAACCTTTGGACCGTGGTGGAAATAACCTTTCAATTTGGACCGGTTCAATCAACTTTCCACCAGTCCAATTGATTTCATCAGGTTCAATTCAAGTGTTGTTGAATCAATTCGATTTCATTGGTTCAACACAATCTCAAGATCAAACCGAATTCAATGATCGAATTCTTGGAGTCGAAGAGGCATTCCACACATAGTCTTTGTTTAGAGTTTCCACACTTCTTGTTGTCATTTCTTGCCTATGTCTTTATAAACACATTGTAGACCACAAGGAAATAATAATATTTTTATCTTATTTTTGGGTAAGCAACTCTTTGTTCCTTTGGAACTTTTGATCTTCTGAGTGATTCACGAGATCAGTTTCGGTTTATAAGTTCAGTTCATAGAGCTAGTGTGGCCATTCACCACCCAAGAGTGTTAATCTGTTCTAAGATAGTTCAGGCGACAAGTTTCACATACTTGTTGTTGGTGTTACACCAAGAAGCATTCGACGGTTCCACCGCCTTACCTTGACCAGATCGTTGTAAGATAGCTCAGGATTCGAGTTTCACATACTCGATTTTAAAGTTACACGAGCAATCCTTGTTAAGGATTATCAACATACTGCCTTGAAATTAAAGATCTTGGAAAGATCATATTCTAGTAGTCCAAAATCGTATCAAATAATAAGTTTTTTTTCTTTATCTTCTATTTTTTTCTTCCCCAAAGATTATTCAGATTTATTTATAGAGTTATGTAAAACATAAACGTATAATATTTTGGTAGATAAATTTTATCTCATTTTCTCTGTTGTTTTAAGATCAATTTTAATAAAAATCCATAAGATCTTTAGAAAAATATTTTAAAGCTAACTATTTATTTATATTTTTATTAACAAATAAGCAACATTGATTTCTTTCACATCCATATTTCTCTTTTCCACTTCTCTCCCCTCCACCACCTAAACTTTCAAAAGACAAATTATCAATTTCTTTTAATGGAAATAATTTTGTACTACCAACAAAAAATGAAAAACAAGAAAGGATTTTCAATTTTAAAAAATGACTATTATCATAACATTCCGATTTCTGGTATATATAGAAACATATATGGCAGAGGATAAAAGAATTGACTTGATTATCTATGTTACCAAAGTGCACTTATATTTTCGGTTAACCATCCAGAAAGAACTCCAGGGTTAAGCGTACTTGAGCTGGAGTAGTGGAAAGAATGATGACCTACCACGAGGTGATTCGCTATACCGTGTGAGTTAGGAAAAAAATACGGGAAATGGTCATGTGGTGATTGCAGGGATAGTATATCATGACTTTCGGGCCTTCCAAAAATAACACACCGACCGTCGGACAGGGGTGGGGTCCACGAGTCCGATAGAGGGATGGGTGACTCATCGGTAGGGCGGTTGGTCCGTTATAAGTGGTATCAGAGCTGGTTAGCCGTCCCAGTGCTGACCTGTGAGGCGTTCTGGGACTGGTTGTGGTGTGCAACGAGGACGTTGCACTCTGAGTGGGGGTGAATGGTAACATCCCGATTTTCGGTATATAAGGAAACATATGTGGGAGAGGATAAAAGATTTATTTGACTACTTTTGTCACCAAAGTGCACTTACCTTTTCGGTTACCCATCCAGGAAGAACTCCAGGGTTAAGCGTGCTTGAGTTGGAGTAGTGGAAGGATAGATGACCTACAGGGAAGTGATTCGNCGGTATATAAGGAAACATATGTGGGAGAGGATAAAAGATTTATTTTACTTTTGTCACCAAAGTGCACTTACCTTTTCGGTTACCCATCCAGGAAGAACTCCAGGGTTAAGTGTGCTTGAGTTGGAGTAGTGGAAGGATAGATGACCTACAGGGAAGTGATTCGCTGTATCGTGTGAGTTATAAAAAAACACGGGAAACGGTCATGTGGTAATTACAGAGATAGTGTATCATGACTTTCGGACCTTCCAAAAATAACGCACCGACCATCGGACAGGGGTGGACCCACGAGCCCGATAGAGGGATGGGTGACTCACCGGTAGGGGCAGTTGTAGCGTTATAATTATTTTCATTCGGGAAGATAATTATTATGGTTAAGATTTGTAACGATTTATGATAAAAATCAGGAAGTAAATTATAGGTTGTTTGAAATTGTCTTATGTATCAGAAATTAAATATTTGTGAGATCTGTAGTCTACTTATTTGTAATTTAGGTTTCATATTTTAAAACTTTGATCATTAAATAATTTCCATAAAATATTAAAAAGCTAAATGCCAATATTTTTATTTAGAAATGATTTGGTTTAATGGCAAATGTTGTGAAAAAAAAGCACAAACTTTATTTTAAAAAAACCATTCAATGTCTAAGATTAGAAGTGACTTAATTTAAAATTCTTTTTTTTTTTGAAAATTATGATGGAGATAAATATTGAACATAACATATTTGTTTGACAATATCTTTACATTTTTGAGAAATGAAGTTATTCTCGTATGAAATGGACTATAGTATTTTAGTTTTATAATATTTTAGTGATAAAATATTAGAAAGTGAATTTCGAATGAACATAAAATATTAATTATTAATTTCCAATAACAATGATGATTTTGGGTTCCAATTCCTTTTGAATATCCTGCATTTTAATAAAAGAAATCAAAATATATAGAATTATATTTTCTCCAATGTTTGAAAAGCCTAATGCAAATAATTGATGAACAAAACTGAAATTTTGACAAATGGAGCTGTTATGATAGGGAATTGACTGTACTTATTAATCTTAGTATCACCAACTCTATTATTGCTATTTTCAATTGCAACATTCATCTCTTTCACATCAATATTCATCTCTTCCATTTTTTTCTCCTCTTCTATTTCCTTTTTACCTTCCTCCTAAACAAACAAAATACATACTACCAGATTATCTTACAAAAATTAGAGAATGAACGAAAAATTTAAACATAATAACTAAACAAAAACACAACTGAGAAAAACAAACTAAAACAAAATGATATAATTCGATAATTTACAGAATTAGAGAACCCAACTCTCAGGTTGCATTGTACTTATAAGAAATTATATACATCCACACATTTAGATATAACCTAAAAAATCTGTATAGAAGAAATTAATATTAATTGCATATTAAATTGTGAGCAATATTCATTCCGCGTATCTTTCAGAATATTTGATAACTAATACAACTAAAAAGAAAGATGTAAGTGCTACAACATTAAAATCAAGTATCAAGCATTAACAACCTGGATATTGGAGATCTGATTTGTTTACATATTATATTAGTTAATATTTGATATAGATTTAAACTAATATTCAGTAATTATTTTCAATTATATATATATATATATGGACATGGTTACTAATTTAGTATAATAACTAGTATTTTGGCCAGTGCATTTCACAGACATTCGAATTTTGAAGTAATATTACTTTTTGTATAAATAAAAAATATTATGTAAATAAATGTAAATCATAATTTAAATTTTTAAAACGCTTAAAAAGAAAAATTTATTACCATTGGCTTATTTGGGAAAATTAGGATTCTTAAATAATATTATTATTATCTGTATAAATAGTAAAAAAAAATTAAATATTATCTAAATTAGTAAAAAATAATAAATTTTTTTAGAGAAAGAGAGAAAGGCGATTACAAGGCGATTTGTCAGTTACAATGGTTACAGACATCTTCACCACTCCGGTGACAGTTATTACAAGATGTTAGGCGGACTATGTGTTCCTCGATCCCATGATCCTGCAGTTATCCCCATCTTGAAACCTCCTCAATGTGAAGCAGTTTCTTTGTTGCAACTTCCACAGAAATCTCTGTATAAAGATAACCAAAAATCTTTGAGAAAAACATTCTCGACAATCTCATTTTCAAACCTCTATCAAGCAAACATGAGTGACAACGTTAGACGTGCACTACAAGATATCGATCTCGGATTCATGGATGAACCAATCCCATTGCTAGTGAATGTGGTTAATCAAGCGGCTGCAGAAAACCGATTCATCTTCATTGGGAGACCTCTAATTCCACGCCGTCAGAATCTTCGATCCATTGTTGCAGCACTACCAAGACTTTGGGGTATGGTTGGACTCGTACATGGCAGAATTGTGGAAGGGAGACAGTTCCAATTTATCTTTCCGACAGAAGAATCAATGGAGAATGTTCTACGTCGGGGACCATGGACATTTGCGGATTACATGCTCATCCTCCAGCGTTGGACACCCCTCCTGAATCCTTTGATGCTCAACTTTATTCCGTTCTGGATCCAAATCAGGGGTATTCCGCTTCAGTACACAAACCAGGAAGTCATCGCTCACATCGGTAGGCGTATCGGACAACTCATGGATGTTGACTACAATGAAGAGGCTGCAGCACGTGTGGAATACTTACACATTCATCCGGGAATTGTGAAGCATGCGGAATGCTTACACATTCATCCGGGAATTGTCTCATTCAAAATGGAGGACATGAATCACAATCTGAAGGTGATGACTCAGAGGATGATCTGGGACAGCCTCCACTCAATCAAGGAATCCTCATCCAAGAAATAATTGAAGCAGAAGATCCGACAACAAATGAAGGTCCAACAGACACAGAGATGATAAACGGCACACTGCCTAATCCGACAAGCAACAACTTCTCCAACATTGGACTCCAGGCAATCGAGACAACTTTCGGAGATACGCCCAATGAAGATACAGAGGACTTAGCGACACTCTACACGGCTCACACAGATCTATCTGAGAACATAAGGAAGGAATCTCGCAAGCACAAGTTTTTGACATCAGAAACGGCAACAGAGAATGAAACTAACATGGAACATGGAGAAAGCAATGGATCGATTATAACCAATGAAACAATGCAAGGCGCGGTGGGCCCTAAACCACCAATAGCGCCATGATTACAGCCGTTTGGAACTGTCAGGGTCTAGGCATTGACCTGACAGTTCGACGCCTGAAGGAAATCGGTAAGCGGTTTTTCCCGGACATCATATGCCTATCAGAGACAAAACAAAATGACGACGTAATTTGTGACCGCTGCTGTGAATTAGGTTACGATTTCTATGTAACAGTTCCTCCACGAGGTATGAGTGGGGGAATTGCGATCCTATGGAAGAAATCTTTATCGCTTTCAGTTTTATCTGTTTCTCCGCATCTTGTAGATACGCAAATCAGTTTCAATGGAAGTTCTTTCTACTGTTCTTTTGTGTACGGTCATCCATAAGCTCGGTTTAGAAATCACCTTTGGGAAAGATTAGAGCGAACAGCGACTACTCGGCCTAATCCTTGGCTAATAATGGGAGACTTTAACGAGATCTTGAATAATGATGAAAAACAAGGAGGACCAAGAAGAGCAGAATCAAGTTTCACAAATTTCAGAAGGATGGTCTCGACGTGTGATTTCCATGACTTGAAGTCAGTTGGTAACCGATTTTCTTGGTATGGGAAACGATATACGCATGATATAAGATGCTGCTTAGATCGTTCTATGGCGAACACGGAATGGTTACCACAGTTTCCATACCGCAAGTAGAGTTTTTTGACTTTGATGGTTCAGATCATAGACCATTAATCACTAGCTTATCGACTATGCCAGATTATCATAAAGGATGTTTCAGATATGAGTAACGACTATTTGATTCAGAGGAGTTTCGCAACACAATAGCTGAAGGATGGAACCAGAACTGCCAATCAAATACTACGATATCAGAAAGGCTAGGAAGATGCAGAAAACTCATGATATCTTGGAAGAGAAGAAACAGAAGAAATGCTCTGGAAAGAATACATTATCTCAAGAAGGAATTGGAGGCTAAACTCTCTTATGGACATATTTCTACGGATGAGATAAACCATCTTAAACGAGAGTTGAATAAAGCTTATATTGAAGAAGAACAATTTTGGCGTCTGAAAAGCAGAGTACAATGGTTGCGACATGGAGATAGAAATACAAAGTTCTTCTATGCAGTATCTAAAGCCAGAAATGCTTGAAACTGTATCCAAGCTATTGAAGATGATAATGGTCAGATACAAAGAGGAGATATAGAGGTGGGAAGAACAGCATAAGACTACTACAACAAGCTATTTAAATCCACACGCAACTCCCAGAGGAATTATAACTCTGTTTTTGAGGATTTTCAACTGAGAGTCACTACAAGGATTAATAATGCACTAACAAAGCCACTTACAGAAGAAGAAATTCAAGCCGATGTCTTCGGTATTGGACCAGACCGTGCACCAGGGCCAGACGGTTTCTCTGGTGCTTTCTTCCATCAATTCTGGCCACAAATTAAGGATGGAGTTATTCAAGAAGTACAACGTTTCTTCAATGAAGGTTATATCCATGAGACCACTAATCATACTAACCTCTGCCTTTTACCAAAAATAGAATGTCCTCGATCTATGAGTGATTTTCGACCCATTGCTTTATGCAATGTACGTTACAAAATCATCTCAAGGATCCTGGTACATCGACTTCAACAACACCTTCCATCATTGATATTTGAGACACAAGCTGCTTTCATTCCGGGAAGAAATATTCAAGACAATATCATCTTAGCACATAAGATGGTTCACTCACTAAAATCACGAAGGAGATGGCAAAACTCATACATGACCATCAAGACGGACATCTCGAAGGCGTATGACCGTGTTGAATGGCAGTTCTTACGAGATACTATGGTTCACATGGGATTTGCTCCACAATGGATCGAGTGGATAATGCGGTGTGTTGAAACTGTCAGCTTTTCTATACTTATTAACGGAGCTCCAAAAGGATAGATCTATCCTGAGAGGGGAATAAGGCAAGGGGATCCATTATCCCCTTACCTCTTTATACTTTGTGGAGAAGTATTGTCTCACATGCTCTCTCGGGCATCCAGGCTGAATCAACTAAAAGGAAAGAAGATAAGTACTTCTGGCCCAACAATAAATCATCTGATTTTTGCAGATGATGCTCTCCTATTCTGTCACGTACACCCAAAATCATGTTCTACAATCATAAGGATATTTTCAGAATATGAATCCGTATCAGGACAGGCCGTAAATCTGACAATGTCTGCAATCACATTCGGAAAACGAGTTCAGCCAGCTATAAAGACGACTGAGAAACATACTCAACATCCACAATGATGGAGGTCACGGTAAATACCTAGGTTTACCAGAGCACATATGCCGAAAGAAAAAGGAGACATTCAGTTACATTCTTGATAAAGTCAGACAACGAACCTCAGGCTGGAAACATCGGTTTTTATCAGAAGCGAGCAAAGAGATACTCTTGAAAATGGTCGCTATGGCAATGCTTGTATTTACAATGAGTGTATTCAAGCTTCCACAAGGTACCCTTGAGATACAAAGAATCATAGCAGAGTATTGGTGGAGTAAAGGCACAAACAAACGAGGAATCCATTAGTTTAAATGGAAGAGACTTGGTCTACCAAAAAAAGAAGGAGGATTAGGATTTCAGGACTTAGAAGGTTTCAACTTAGCTCTATTAAGTAAACAAGCGAATTATGCAATCTCCACATAGCCTGGTGTGTAAGGTTCTAAAGGGAAGATATTTTCCAACATCAAAAGTTCTTGATGCGGGACTTGGTCAACGTCCTTCTTTCATCTGGCGTTCATTACTAGCAGGGAGAGATCTACTTTCTAAGGGACTGAGATTCCTGATTGGAAATGGTCGAACTACAAGAATATGGGAAGACCAGTGGCTACCAACACACCCTCCAAGACCACATCGCTCAAGACAAGATCATCAACCTCTCTACTTTGTCAAGAGAAGAATTTCGGATTGCATAACTGGATCAGAGAAATCCGACATTGGAAGGACAAGTTCGAGAATGTTGAATTCACTTGGACAAAAAGATCAGGAAATCGGGCAGCCGATGCTTTAGCAAAACATAATTTCCCTAGTAGTTCATCTTTCCAATCGTTTTATTATGTTCCAAATTGTATTCTCCCATTCATTCAGAATGACTACAATGATTTATAAATAAATTAATTAATTTGAAAAAAAAAAATTTTAAATTTGAAAATGGTGAAAAATAAAAATTTATTACCATTTGCTCATTTGGGAATATTAATCTTTTTAAGTATTATTATTATCTGTAAGCTTATGAAATAAATTAAATATTATTTAAATTAGTAATAAATCATAATTTAAATTTAGAAAATGCTTAAAAAGAAAAATTAATTACCATTTGCTCATTTGGTAATATTAGCATTTTTAAGTAATATTATTATCTGTATAAATATTAAATTAAATTAAATATTTATCTTTTACTCATTAAAAAATATAAGTTAAAATTTGAACATGCTTAAAAANCGTAATATTAGCATTTTTAAGTAATATTATTATCTGTATAAATATTAAATTAAATTAAATATTATCTTTTACTCATTAAAAAATATAAGTTAAAATTTGAACATGCTTAAAAAGAAAAATTTATTACCATTTTCTCATTTGGTAATATGAGATATTAACATGTAGCAATGCATAATTAAAATAAAATTCAAAAGAGATAGAGCAAAATCTGCAAATTCAAAAGTTGAGTTAGAAATTGCATTGAATTAGAAATGTTTTGGTCAAAGAAAAATGGTAATAAATTATTGCTAACACGAAATCTGTATTGTTGGATTCTTCCTTTTTTCGTCAGAAATGTTTTGGTCAAAAAATATTGTATCGTCAAAAAACAACCTGCTATTGTTTCCGACAACATTTATGGCATTAATTTAAGTCTTGTTTTGTGAGATAAAATCAGAAACAATAATTTAAGTTACACGATTTTTTTTTCTTTTGGCCAAACACTTCAAGCTTCTCCCAACCTCATCTTCTCCATATTACGGTAAAGCAAGATCTCTGATTTTGTGCTTTGTCTACTTTTATGCATTTTTTTTTGTTTGTACCGATTTGTTTACAATAAACTTTCTCTGTTCAAAGTTTCCTCATTGTTTCATCTGTTCAAAGTATAAAGTTCTTATTCCTCTCAGATTCGATGATGGTGTTCTTCGGATTTGTTCTGAGAAAATCGATTGTATTTATTTTTTTAATAATTAGAAGAGTGATAGAATCATTGTCAGGTGAAAACAACAACAAAAACATATGTTTGGCCAAAAGAAGAACTCTCAAAATCTTTCTCTACTCTTCAAGCAGTGTAATCTTTCTCTGCTCAGTCTCTTCTCAAACAGAGTTTGTTTAACAAATCGCTAGTAATGAATGCCGGTTCAAAGTTTCCTATTTACCAGTTTTTTTTATTCCAATTGATTGTGTTCTTCGGATTTGAGAAGCTAAAATCGATTGTATTTATTTGTTCATTATTTTGTTTTTAAAATTTGGATATTTCTATGTGTATGTAAATTATGATATGTAGCTAATTGAAATGAAATAGAAAATTATGATATGTGTTCGAACACAAGCGATTGTATGAACGTTGAAACTCAAATCGCGCTTAAACTAATCGATTGTATCTATTTGCTCAATCTTTCTTTTGTTATATAGTTCAAGTCTTTTTCTTTGATAACTAAAAGTCTATATTGTTGAAATGTTGCAATAATCTTAACCATTTCTATTATTCATACATATCCATTCCAGATATGTCGCACGCTGGATCTTCATTTCTAACGGATGATAACTTCACGCTAACGTTTTCATCGCGTAGAAACCGTGTTGTAATAAGTGCTTAACTAAATTTTTCTTATTGAATGGTGACATGTCTTATATAAACATTTTATTTACTAATTTTGTTTCCCCAGAAAACTCCAAAGACGATAATGCGTAGATATTTGGAAGGAAACCTACCACACGGATATGTTGTGCTGAGTGGTGATCTTATACCTGAAATGATCTGTGCAGTAAATGTTGAAGGAAGAAAGCTAACGTTTGGATGGAAAAATGTGCAAGGGAAAATGAGTTTGAAGACAGTGATGAATTACTTTTTCAGTATCAGGGAGGTTGGCGTTTCCATATTGAAAGAAACCCTACAAATAACGGTAATATCCGGGATTATGACAATTTTCCATAAGTATCGTATAAAGTAACATTTCAAACATATTTTATGCGATTGATTATTTGGTCAAATATAATATATGGCAGGAGTTGCTTCAAGATTTTTTACCTTTACCATAACGGCCGATAAGATTGAGAAAAGCAGAATGGTGAGTGCCGCTTCATACATTTCATTATAATTGATGATTTTTTTGTTCATATATAATTTGTAGTCATAAATTATTATATAACACTACTGACCATTGTACAATATTTATACACAGTTCATCCCAAAGTTATTTTCTGAGGCAAATGGATTGATACGGTTCGCCGGGAACGACATTTATATGGTTACTGAAAATGACATTCAGTTTCCTGTTAAACTCAATGTAGAGTTCTAGGCGATGCCGAGATAGCAATTACAACAGGGTCTAGGAGAGTTCTTTGACGCCAACAACATTACGATTAACGATGATATAACTATGGAACTACTATTGGATGGTACCTCCATTCCTACACTTAAGCTCCGCTCCAAAGTGATCGTTTTACCTAATTTGATATTTCGTTTCGTAATGTCTTGTTTTTGGTAATGACTATTTATCTATTTAGTTTGGTAATGTCTTCTATGACTAATTAATTCGGATCTTTTAAAACAAATTTGTGGTGGTTTTGTTGCGCATTAGCTATTTCGTTTTCTAATTGGGGAATATCCTCATTGAAATATTTCGTAGCCATTTTTTATTGCTCATTTGGGAATATGAGAACTAAATATGTAATTTATTAAAAAAAAGTTAAAAAAAAAAAATCAAAGAGAGAGTGCATAATATGCATCTTCAAATATTGAGTACAAAATCTCATTCACAGTGCATATATCTTCGTAGCTCTTAGAAACTTTGTTCTCCTATAAAAGTATCTTCAAATAATACAATTCAGTAGAAGTTGCATTCTTTTTTTGTTTTATGCATATCTTTTCTTCCTTGTGGATATTCTGTTTCATCCATTCTGAAAATTAACTACTCTCTTTCATCCAAAATGAAATTTGTGAGCTTTGATGTGCTACATTTTTATAATTATCGGTAACATCATCATCTTCATCGATTTTTTCCTATACATATAAAATAAATGTCATTACATAATTTTATTTTTTTTGATAGAAAGCAAATACTTACTCTTACCTCAATTTGTAATGTGAACTGTTCTATACTTTTTTTCATCTATCATCTTCAATCTATAGGAGAAAAAACAAATTATTAGTTTCAGAAAAGTAGAAAATTCAATTTAGATACAGATTATTTCATAAACCAGGATTGTTTTTTGATGCTTTAATTTAAAAAATTAGAACGCATAAACTTTCTACAATGGAGTAGAAGAGAGAAAGAAAGTAAAAGCAAATAGAGTGTAAATTAGTATATCAATGTTTAAGTAGGAGAAACTTTTTTTTTAAGTCCTAACAAATAATGATATAAAATCTGAGAAAATTAAAGAATTCAAGTATTTGGGCTTGGAGAAAAGTTAGGGATGAGAGAAGACTTTTTCAATATCATCAAGTATTTGGAGAATGGAAGAGAACGAATGTAACGATATTCACTAAACTATGGCTTAATTATAATTATTTTTGGAAGCGTATCCGAATAAAAACATATATTATTTTATTGTTTCAATTCCCATTCCAGCGTTCATCACTTCGACGATTAAAATTCCCAACTGACTCCAAATAGAAATAGAGAGAACCAGAACCGAGAGATTATAGACCATGGAGGAAGCAGCGATTTGTGGGGAACATATATATAGAATTTTAATGTCTCCTCTCCAAAGCATTCACAATCTTGCTTACGATTCGTTCTCTTCCATTCTCCTCTCACTGGTTCATTTTAATACATCAATTATAATATATCAAATTCTGAGACTTTTCCTAACTGGTACATTTGATTCTCTATTCGGGTTAATATCACTTTCTGCATTTACATATTTACACACATTTCTATTTTCTATGGCATATTTCGTGTTTGGTAACATCGTTACACACGTTTCTCTTTTATCTTATAACCCACAAATTGTATATTTTTAATTTGCTACCAAACTCATGGCTACAATGATTATCTTTTCTCTTACGCTGACGATGACCAGGTTCCTTTCCTTTTCGTGCTCTAATCTAGTAAAAGCTGATTTCTTCATTGTGCTGTTTGAATGCAGCTAACTGCCTCTTGGAATATTAGTATATACTACTCAACGGAAGACAATTAAGCAACCATTTCTTCCATGTAAAGGCCAGCTCCAGGTATTTCTCACCGAATTTCTTCACAAATAGGAATAGTCTTTCGAGGTTACGAAGTAATCAGTTGGTATTGATGGTTGTTTTTCTTATCGGTTAGATAATATTCTCAAAAATGCTAATGTTCATACATTGTGTTATGAAAATGCGAGAAGTGTTGTTTTGATGTCGAATCAAAGATTATGGGTTAATAGTAAGCTAAATTTGCAACTAATGTCATAAATCTTGCATCAACATATCCAGCAAAAACATTATAAGAGAACATAGATAGATATTAAATAGCTGCAAAACGTGCATATAAACAAAAGTGTAGGGAATGACAAGTGGTTGTCATAAGTTAGTATTCAAAGATAAACACAAATAATCTAAATACATACGCATATCCTTGCCTGTCAAGTGGAAGTAAGATTAGTCGTTAAATACAGTATAAAATATAGATTTCAAAGTGTTTCATCTACACATGCAAGTAGAAAATTCATTATTACACTTCTTAAATATCTACCTGAACACGCAATCTTATTTTTCAAATATGTAGCTGCAGAAAATATAGTTGGCAGATTAGTGAAAGTTCATGAAGTGTAAAATAATGACTAGTGAACAATATCATACTTTAAATAAATTACGTAGTGCCTTAAGATCCATTATGGTGCTCTGATTTTGTGGAATTCTCTTTGTAGACAACATTTGCTGTTTTTGTATCCCTTTTCCCCTCATCATTAACAATTAAGATCTTTAGACATTTTTTACTTTTGACTCTCGACACCGCAACATAAAGTTGACCATGAGTGAAAACCGGTCTTGCCAAATATACCCCAACATGAGATAAACTCTGGCCTTGACTCTTGTTAATGGTCATTCCAAAGGAAGGAGTTATGGGAAACTGTCTCCGTTGAAATCGAAAAGGCAATTTCACATCTGTAGGTGTAAGCAACATTCTTGGAATAAAGACTTTCGTGCCTGAACTATTCTTTTCATATCCTGTGATAATACGTGCTTCTTGAACATGTTCTCCCATCTGAACTATTTGTAATCTTGTCTCATTGCACAAACAATATTTCTGATCAATATTTCTTAACAGCTTCAAAACATGGTTTGCATCTTCAGCTTCAAAACATGGTTTGCATCTAAAATGAAAACTCCTTTCTTCAGCTTCAAAACATGGTTTGGTAATCCCGAACATTATATATAATTTAGGTATTCAACGGATATAGTTGCAGAATCAGAATGGCAGATTCTGTCAGAGCTAAAGTATTCCTTTGCATCTCCAGGAAGAAGATCCATTATGTGATTATTGACCTTGTCAACAACCTCATTAGTAGGACATAAAATAGTGTGGTCTTTGAAGAAAGATTCATCTTCTAGATTTTGAACCAATGAAGGATAGATTACGTTGGTGATTGAAACTATAGGATCATCAGAATCCATAAGAAGAACGTCAGCTAGTATACTGATCACAGCTTCACCATTATTTGGTCCTGAAAGCTTTCCATCTTCTACTCTTAAAATCCATTTTTAGAATTCTTTGATAGATTCAATCTCTGAAGGTTCCAAAACAACAGTTAGGCGCATATTTTTGTTAAAGTGAGGACTGTACAATAGCGCCATAATGCCGAAGATGTAAGAGAAGCTTGAACAATTTGCCCCCTACTCCCTTTAGGAGCAACAGGCAACACTTGCCGAAAATCACCTCCAAAGACTATAGTCTTCCCACCAAATGGATTATCAGCATTAGAAACATTTGCTGCTCGTGATATGTCACGCAAAATTCTATCAAAATTCTCATAACAATGTCTATGCAACATCGGTGCTTCGTCCCAAACGATTAACTTAGATTCCAATAGTAACTCAGATAACTCACTGCCAGGAGTAAATGTACATACATAACTTTCGTTTACTTGTAGTGGGATTGTGAAACGTGAATGGGCAGTTCATCCTCCATCTAAAAGCAAGGCTGCCATTCCACTCGAAGCAACATTGATTACAAAGTCTTCCAAATATAAGTCTTTCTAGTACCTCCAAACCCATAAACGAAAAAACACCCCCAACATTTGATTCAACAGAAGCCAATATACGATCATAAACATTCCTTTGTTCATTTGTTAGTGATGGAAGCAGTTCTTTATGCGTTTCCGCGCATAATGCTCTGTTGTAACACTTTTCTTCGCTGATCAAGCTATTGACTGAAGATGGGATATTAGTGTTATCTGGAAAAGGCATTGTATGATGATTTTTGAGACTACTCCCATTTGACCGTAGAAGTTTCTCAATTTCAAGCAAAACTTGATTCTTGCTCCAGATAAAGAATAATGGAAACTCAATGTAAGTCAACTATCTTGCATTTTCATCAATCCCATTCATTTTCATCCATTCTAAAAGTTGCGAAGTTTTATTTGCCTCTTTTGCCAAAATCTCTTCAACATCATCATCACTGTCA
Source organism: Isatis lusitanica (assembly GCA_900406415.1). Classification (NCBI taxonomy): domain Eukaryota; kingdom Viridiplantae; phylum Streptophyta; class Magnoliopsida; order Brassicales; family Brassicaceae; genus Isatis; species Isatis lusitanica. Next base: position 16,929 of record OVBB01000487.1, read on the forward strand.
TATGTCACATTGTGCTCTCCTGGTAAATGAATTGCTAATCTTTGCACAGTTGTGCTGCTGTGATGAATCTCAAAGCTAAATATACACCATGATGCTTCACAATGTGATACATACCTTTTCATAAGAATCAATTGAAAATATGAGTAAATTCAGTGTTAAAATAATATATGAAATATTATAAGAACTTAGAGAATTTATAATCACTTGCAATCGAAATGTTGCTTGATTTCGTCTATAACTTTTACGGTATTTTCCAACTCATTTTTCTGCTCTTTAGTAAATGCAGCTCCTGCAGTGACTCTATCATTATCTTTGTTTATGTATTTGAACAAATATTTGATTGCTCTTTTTTGGTTGCACCATTCAACATTGATATGGGCTTGGTACTTCATGAGTAGATGAGGATTGTAGGGGATTACAAACTGATTGTCTACAGGAATTCCATTTTTTAACATAACACCCATCATCCCTTCTGCGATAGACTGGAAACCATCTTTGTTGATATATGTATCATTACAGAAGTCTTTGGGAAACATTTTGGTGCATTTTCCTTTGTCCATGCAAGGTGATCGTGGGTTGGCTAATCCACATGGACCATGAATCATGAGTTCTTTTACCATATCATGTAGGATTGGGTTAGTGGCTTCATCTGCAATTTCCGCACAGATAATCATGTCGATATCACTTGTGGTAGGAATTTTTGAGTCACGCTTCAGCCACAGCAAAATATGGGCATGAGGTAAACCTCGTTTCTGGAACTCGATAGTGTATATAACTGTTCAATATAAGAAATTAGTTTTAGAGGATGTAAACTAATAACGATATAAATAATGAACTACTAATATAGTAATAACAACTTCCCTCCTCTAGATAAACCAAAAAGAATTTTGTTATGTATTTCAAATATTAGATTATCCAGCTTCAAATGGAAGACTCGAGAAAGAATGTTAGCACTGTCTTCTGATTTTAGAGGTCGGGGTTCTAGATTTCTTATAATCTCTGGCCATTTAGGATTGCAAGTGAACATAATGAACAATTCACGGTAGCCAAAATTTCCACATATGGCCATTGCATCCATGTCCTTTTCTCGCATATACCGTGCACCTCCCATATAAAAAGATGGTACGACGATTCTCTTACCACACATTGAAGCATTCTTGTTACCACTTAAGGCAGAAGCTGAAACATTGTTGTATTTATCTGCACGTAATGCCTTCTGGTTTAATTGGAGATACCTTATTCTCTCTGCTTCGATCATTGTATATCCATCAACCAGAAATTGCTGGAACAGTTTTCCAGAATACATAAGAGCACTAAAATTGTAACAGCGCTCAAATATTTTGTAGGAAAAAAACTCCCTCATACTAACTTTGGACCTTGGATTTTTTGATGTTGTTGTCGTCCTCTTAAGATGTAGATGAATATGATAACCATCTTCCCCAAATGGAAATAACAATGGGTATTGTAGAGGAATATATGCGGGGTGAAGCTCACTTATCCGTACCAATTTATTGCTTTATTTTTCCACAACAATATCTCGAGGATCAACACCATTCTCAAAATCCCCCACAAACAATGCAGCTACTTCGGAACTTGTAGGAAGCTTATATGTTTTGTCATCTTTCTCACGTTCAGAAATCAAAATTAACTTCATATCCGAAGATCGTAATGAATCTCCAAATCGATCTCTTGCAGTTCTGAGTATATTTGCGCAGGGATTGCATTCATCTAGCATCAGTTTAATTACTTCCACAATATCAGCATGTAGGGTTCTAGATTGAGAATTTACTGTTCTTCGTTTTTCACTACAATAATTATGGACAATATATTAGTATTCCATTAAAAAATATTGTATAATACAAAATAAAGCCCACAATGATCGTTTAAGTATTGCAAATATGATATTAAAATATGATATTAAAATATGATATTTAATTACTTACCTGAGTGTTGATATCATGTTATTCACTTTATTTTCAGTATCAAATACATATAACTGTGCAAACGCTGGATGGGTTCCTTCCTCAGGTATCAAGCTTCCAATTTGATGAAAGTTTTGACCATGAAGCCGAAAGACAAAAGGTCCACGTCCATTGTTCACAGATGCGTCAATTTCTCCACCCATAGAGGTCATTGCGAATTATAGAGTTATAAGCTCTTATGAACAGTTTGAAATTTGAGCTTTCGCTGTTTTCTCTAAAAAACAGATTAATAAGAACTTGAGGCAACTTCGGAGGAGGAGGCAATTCTATTTTCCGATGCATACAGCACATGGAAAACTTTGGAGGTATACAGTTTCTTCTCTTGTTTATACGTTCATTGTACCATATTAGAGTGTTACAATGTTCACATATATATGTCGCATCACCGTAGTTTTCATAAACTGTGAACATAAGCTTAGATCATAATTAAAAAATAAAACTTCCATGATATGGAAACACTGAGTATTAGTTAAGCTTACTGATTTGGGTTGAATATGTTTGAGAACTGCAACGAAGTTGTCCAGTGCTAAAGCTACTGAAACCAACATGTCATGTACATTTGTGAGCACTAAGAGTGTAAGTATCACGCTTTTTTGTTTATTAAGGATATCTATGTTTAGTTAGATTTAATAAAATTAAATACTTATTAAACATAACTTTGAACAACTTAAATACCTGTCATAAATCATAAACAGAGCATTCTAAAATAAATAAAAAATGATACTCCAGAGTTCTTTAACTTACTGTTAGAAATCTCATTTACAAAATGATTTGATATAACTTGTGATGATGATGCAAAAGTCTTGGAACTTGACACTGTATATTGTGTGTTTTACATCACAAACATATATGATATGAGAACAGCAATGTAAGAGTAATAAGATTGTTTGTGAACAAAATAATATACCATTAGTATAAACTGTATTTTGACTGTTGGTGTTGAAGTTTGAATGCAGCCACATTTCATTTATCTCAGGATATTCACTATTTAAATTGGAAGCTGTACTCAAATATATAAATTAGTTGATTTGGATAAATATAATGATCTATATTACACAAAATTAGTTAACTTACAATTTGAAATATCATTTAATGATTGTTTTCTAGACGTTGTGGTCCTTTTAGAGCAGCTTGCAAAATTGTTAGCACTTCTGAATTCGTTTTCAGTGTTTCATCGCAGAACAAAAGATAAGTAAATTAACTTTGACTTCATCGCAGAACATAACAAAATGAATACACATACCATTGGTATAGACTGTGTTCTCGAAGTTTTTATCCTTTTTTCTTTCTCTAGGATTTGGACTTTTCATGCTTCAAACCGTGGAAGAAGATTGACAATTTAAAGCCGAATTCAACCGAGAGATTATATCCAGAACATGAACGTTTACTGAGTTCTGAACATGAACTTTGCAGTTGTTTAGTTTTTGAAATTGTAAAACAGACTCAGCTTTCCTGTAACTGTAATATTACCCTTGACTTTTTTTCCAAAACCGCCATCCCATAGTTAGTTACTTGTTAATTTTTTTTTTTTCATTTCCCTTCTTTACTTGTTTGTTTTATAGTTTGAAAACAGTATCTAATAATCTCGTTTAATATGGCTACTTCATTGGCAGTTACTTTATCTTCTTTACTTTAGTTCTGAAGAGTATATTTTCACCATTTCCTTAGGCACATTTACACATCTAACCATATGATTCTTTAGATGATCATGTCATAATGACTTTTAAGATGGATTAGTAAACATATTGCTCTGCTAAACAGTAGACTATATTGTATGAAGACATTAACATCCATGTTACTTTAGTAATCAGCTTTTGTTATATTGTCATGCATTTAACTTGCGTATGATACATGAATTAGTGGATATAAATACAAAATAGAAAGACACATTTCTTGAAAGACAACATGAAGAGAAACTTCTCTTACCAGCTCCCCGTCAAAAACATCTAAAATGAAAACTCGTTTGACAACATTTTATCATTATTTTATCATTAGCGATCCGTTAATTTAATTTGCGGTTTAACAATAGCTAAAAAAAGAAGCATTGTATTACAAGCAACCATTACACAGAAAATGCATCTTACACATAAAAAGTGATAAATAAGAACTGAAGCAAATCTAAAGTTACACAACATGTTATTCTCGTAAGCAATGTTCAATGGATCCTATGAATGCTCATAACCAACGTTGAATTGATTCTCACCAAAGTCTTATTATACTTTTGTGCCATCTCCTTTGTTGCACTGATCATAGACTGACATAAGAAATTCATGTTTCAACAAATCAGTAGAGTCATACCTTAGGTGACAGTCATTTTCTAAACATTTTTGTAGAAATTCTCTTGCATCATCAGACAACGATGTTGGTATTTCCGGTTTGACATTGCTGTTGCCGATAATATCTTTCAGTTTCCGTCTGTCTGTTAAACCAAGCTCACCCCAAGGTCTTTTTGCGGTAAACATATATCAGCACAATAATCCAAAGTTCCATAGTATAACTGCTCTGGAGACAAATACAATAACGTCCTTCTTGTAAACCCACAACCATCTCCATACTCATCTGAATCTTTACTCAATGCTAAACTAAAATCAGCTAGCTTAGCCTCAAATCCAATAGGCATTAAAGGAACAACTTGAGATGCGATATCAACCGGTTTAAGTAAGATATTAGCCGGTTTAATATCACAGTGGATGATTTTCTTTGAGTGTATAGAGTTGATACCTTTGAGGATGTGTAGAGCAAATAGTCGAACATCACTTTCCACCAAACGTTTTCCTCGATACTTCACAAAATCTGCAATACTGCCTCCTGAACAGTATTCAAGGATCAAATTATAATCACTGCATAGGAGTCGAGATTCCGCTGGTGTTATATCGCTACCATAGCAAGATATAACATACTGGGACGAAAGACTTTTCAGAATCCGTTCCTCGTCAGAAAGAATGTAAGAATACAATATCAGAGCATTTTTAATGGCGAATTGTACCGGCAGAGTATCACCATCAACATGATCAGTTCGATAAGCTAAGTAAACAACACCGTGAGCACCTTCGCCGAGACAGATAGAGCGAAACCATGAAACACCACCATAAGTTTTGATAGCTTTGGATTCTTTTTTGTTGTGCTTTGAAAGACTTCACGGCTAATGATTTGTACGTTGCTACCGCCTTGATCATAATATGGTGGAGTTGGACACTGCAATGTTCATTGTGCAGATATCTTGTAAACAGCAGCTTCAAATGCTCCTTTACTAATGATCTGCAGACTGCTACCAAATTGATCACAATATTTTCTTGGTGTTGCCACGATTTTTTTTTTTTTTTGTCTCTGATTTGCAAAGAGGAGGAGAGAGAGAAATTCATTTTTTGAAGCTGAAATGTTAAACATAAATGAAGAAGTATACGCACACAAAAAAAAACCAATATCTTTGTAGGAACAATTCTCGTTCCTAAGACAAATTATTAATTTGCCGCCAAAATCTAATCTTAACTCACATAAGTTATTAAGAAGTGATATAGTGGGGTAGAAAGTGGGAAAGTGGTATGTTTAAATTTCAGTTATAAAAGATTGTGGTTCTCCAATTACCTTGTGTTTTTAACATGCTTTTTATGTAAATGAAATTGGTATTTGTAAAATATTATTGCGAAGTGAAAATTAGCTTTGTAATAACATAGTTTACAAATTCTCTGAACTCCCCTTCTTTTAATCCAGATTTGAATTTTTGGATCAATTTCTGTTTTACAGAAGCTTGAATCATATCTCCCTGTCATATGAAAAGTTTATGCAAATTAGTTTCTGATTGAAACAGAAATCCTTTATTCACAGAACAGAATACGTGTGATGAAACAATATAACCATTATGCTATGATATACTGAAATTTCAGGAACGATAATGTCTTGTACAATTTCATCCACACAAATAATTTCCATCCCAAATATTACTCCAGGTTTATCTCTAGGATAGTAATCCCAAACCCGAGATATCAAAGCTCTTATTTTCCATCCATTTTGCGAAGAATTAAGCTGCGAAATTAGAGTAAACTTCAACATTTTCAGTTTTTAGTATCTTCTTGTAGAAGAAAGAGAGAGAACGAAGCCGAATTCAACCCAGAGATTCGATATACATGTCAAATAAACGATTCCCCCACTAATTTAAACGAGTAATACAGTTTACATGGTGGTGGTGGCTTTGTAGGGATCATGGTGTTAGCAGTTAAAGAAAATTAGGGATTTTGAGCTTAGTGGGGGAGGCCACACTCATGTATTCTCTTTCTTGTTTTTTTTTTTAGTTTTTTACTCGACAGCTA
>OVBB01000488.1:0-23179 GCA_900406415.1 Isatis lusitanica
ATCAACGTCTTTATATTGTAAAAGGGAAAAATAATGAAGTTAGTCTCTGGTAGCAGATGCACTAATCAGTGGATCAGCGGTTGAGCAAGTAGAGCTAGTGGTGGGGTATGTGAGTTTGGGATACCCAGCTCAAGAAGAAGCTGAAGTCTGCAATGGGACGCACCAAAACACACCTCATTGAAGGTGTTAGCCATTTCCAGATGGAAGGACCAGAATATGATTCTCAACGAACATAACTATTGCAGCGTGCTACACGTAAGAGACAAGGTGGTTTGGCGGGTAAAAGTTTAGCCACCATAGCTGTCGTTGGTTACGCAAATGCTGCAAGTGTTTGAATTTTTCCCTTACAAGAATTTCAGCCTGCAATCAGCTGTTTTTAGTTTACTTCCTGAACTTTTTTTATTTTGCTTTTTCAGGGAAAGTGTACTTTGTCAAGTGCTTTAACACTGCAAATGTACACACTCTTGCCTCTATCTTTTTTTTGACCTCAATTGGCATGATCCATCCACTTATAGAATTATTAGAAAAAAGAAAATTTAAGAACCTTTTCTAAGATTTTCTATTGGAGGTTATAAAACAAATATTCTTACTTCAAGGTTCTTAACATATAATTTATAAAAAAAAAATCCTCTAAGAAACCAATATGTGTTTCTCCTTTGTTCATGCTCTTACTCTGTTTTGTGTCTCACTCTGTGTTTCTTGTTCATCACTCAACGTAATTGCTTTTACGTATTACTCAATTATTGGAAACAAAACCCCACAATTTTATTAGATACGTAGACTGTATATATAGGTTTATTACATGACACATTATCACCAAGAGACACGTCTCTAGAAGACAACCCAATATGGAGACACATACACACACCTATAACTGATTTACGGTTACCAATTCTATTCATATCACTTTGAATAGTTTATACATAAATCAGTTACTAAACTTTATAATATACTACTCTTCTAAACTAATAATTAAGATGAAAGCACATCCAACACTCCTCCTTGATCATTGCTAGGAATCTCGAAGATCATGTGGTCTTTCAGTTTTTCTATGTTTGCAATCTCTGGTTATGTGCCCTCCCTTGTCACACACATAGTATCTTCTTTCATCGTTTGCACCACTTTGTGAAACGTTTTCACTCTTCTTTCTGAAACAATCTACCTGATTGTGATTGTTCTTCTTACACACGCCACACCTCATGGTTGTCTTCCCATGGCGATTTTTGTTTTGCTTGTTTTCTCCTCTTGAGCCAAGCTTTTCTCCATAAAACGCACCCTCAATGATATAATCTTCTCGGAGACTTAAGCGTTCTCATGCGCTTTCAATGTTCCTATCAATTCTGTGACAGAAAGAGTTGATAGGTCTTTTGTTTGTTCAAGTACCCCAACAATACTGTCGAATTGTTGTGATACAATGATAAGAATCTTTTGAACCACTTGGTAATCAGACTTCTCTTCTCCATGAACTCTTAAGTTTATCACTCAGATTAATCAACTTAGTTGTGAAATCATTTATGGTTTCACCTTCCTCCATCTTCATTTATTGGAAACGAAAACCACATAGTTTTATTAGGTATGTAGACTATATATATAGGTTTATTACATTACACATTATCACCAAGAGACACGTCTCTAGAAGACAACCCAATGTGGAAACACATACATACACCTGTAACTGATTTACGGTTACCAATTCTATTCATATCACTTTCAATAGTTTATACATAAATCAGTTACTAAACTTTATAATATACTATTCTTCTAAACTAATAATTAAGATGAAAATTTTATCACATCCAACAGTTTTGACATAATTATATAATTTATATTTGACATTAGATTTTTATTGATAAATCAAAAAACACATTATCTACAAATTCTAACATAGCTTTATATTTGCAGCTGTCTTCTCCATCTCACCATGAGCTTTATGAAGGCTGAAGCTTTGGAGTCGAGTTCGCTTGTGCGGCAGAGTCTCAGTTTCTGCAGGATCCTTTTCATGAGGAAGTGAGAGGTTCACTCTCTTAGGTGAAACTGTTTGCTTATGGTTAGAAACTGCTTCTGCCTTTTGTTTATCCTGCTGATTAGGTAAATGGTGACAATTAACAATCTAATTCCAACATTGAGGAGAAACAAAGACAACAGTCTTTATAGAAATCGACCATGAATATAGAAACATAACAGAAAAGTCAGAGACGAGTGATAGACATGCCCCACCTTTGATGGTTCTGACTTATCCACAAGATACAACTTCTGTTTTTCCAAACTTAAGGTTTCTTGATCTCCATCTTCATAGATAACCTGATAGTCACACGACAATAAAGAACATACAATAAAATGACCTGAAGCATATGAAAGAAAGATGTAGGAGCCAAATATAGTTGTCCTTACCGAATGTTTTTTCTTCAAGAAGCATATGGCTTAACTTCACCTTTATAATACGTGCAGTAAAAATGCAATAATCACCCGAGGTGCTCGTCTAGGTTCAGCTCCTTAAAGGAAATTACTTAGCAGGTAGGGAGTAAGTCAAATATAATTCCCAAGGAGAAAACAATGGTTAACTTTTAGAAAAAGGTCACCAGACTCTGATTTTTGATCCAACTAAATTTTCACCATAATTCCGTGTCTGCCACATAATTGACTTAGAAAGAAGATACAAAGCTTCACATAAGGGAACCGATAGATGTTCAACACAACGAAAATATCTCCAGCATGAATAGATACGAAGATTCTACCATGGATATTTAATTAACTACTGCAATTGGTAAAACATTTATTGTTTTCCATATTCCATGATATGAGCAACATAAAATGCTTACTATATGTAAAATTATTAAAACATACTTTTTGTGTGCCTGGACTGTGCTTTCTCTTTGAGTTTGTACTAGTAGCCGTTTTCTCTGACGGTTGCTTTACTTCTGTCTTTGACTTTGAGACTAATCAATGAAGACCAATCCAAGAATGACCACAAATTCTTTAATCAGACAGAAAAAAGAGTATGTTCCTTTACCTGCTAATGCTGAAGAAGAGCGATTCTCTGATATAGCAAATGTAACAAAACTCAACAATATGGGAAAATGAAACAAAAATGAAGAAAAATTAAGCAAAGACAGACTCCACTCAAGCAAGTCAAAACGAAGCAGTACAGTTTCGGTAGGAAACATGAGAGATTGAAGAGCGAGTTCTCAGAGTTGGAGGAGAACACAGAAGATTGTTGAGTTGCACAACAGGTGTATATGAGATGCACATCTCGTCCCTCGAGCCTCAAATCTTTCTGCTCAAAAAGCTAAATCTGAATCCGAGCTTTCTGCATCATAAGCACAAACAAACAAGAAACAATTCAGAACCAAACTAATTTAACTAGTCGTGACGGAAATTAACGAGTAATCTATTAACTTACACTTTGGAGAAACGTGAAAAATCTGGTTCTGAATAAAACCCTAGATTGGGCTTTCGGGAGAAGAAGACAAAAACATGGTGGCATTTCCATCGCCGGCAACGAGTTTGTCTCACTCCCCTCGCTTCGTCTTCCTCAGATTTTCTAAATCTAGGTCGATGACCTATAGAGTTTTTAGATTATGTACAATAAAACCGACGAACAAAGGGTGCAGATGGTTGCATGATTAGAGGAATCATACATTCCTCTAAACAATTACCATTTAAAAAAATAATAGTGGAAAATAATTCCACTGAACTACGCTGGAAAAAACTGAACGTAGTTAAAAATTTATTCCTCTACTATTTAGGGGAGGAACGAACAGAACAACTTTATTCCTCTAACCAACTCTTTTCTACTGATTTTTATTGCACTAATATCTATTCTGCTAATTCCTTTAGTGATAACCATTTTCACCCAAAGAAGAGATCTATACGAAGGTTGGTTTGTGGTTAAAAACTTAAATTAATTTCAATTCGTTTTAGATACTTTAATTATCAAATTTGAAGTATACATAACTTTTTTAGTTAGTTAATTAAAATTTTTTGATTGAATAACAATAATTATTTAATTAGTGACAATTATTTTAATCAATGCCAATTAAAAACAAATAATATCAAGTTTCCGTAATCGATATAAAATAAAGGAATAGTTACATCAGTTTTTCGAAATCGACACTAAATTATATAATTATATAAAACCTAATTAATTAAATTTTATTTGCATCACTTATTATTGATTTAAAATTTGTATCAATTTCAAAAAGGGGATTCTAACATTATTTATAAATACATCGACTGTGTAATTAATGTAAATTTATATTTTTACATCAATATTTAATAAGTGATACAAACTAATAGAGATTTGTATCAATTTTAATAAACTGATGCTAAACAAGTCAATAATAGCATCAATTATCATGCTAATCCACGTAGTTTGTATCACTTACTAATAAGTATTTTAAATTAGTATCACTTAATATAATCCTTTTTTGTAGTGTCTGCGGAGTACAGCTTAGACAGAAATGTTGTCAACATAGAGCTGTCATATTGGTTGGATGATGGTGTTGCTGAGGTCAATGGAAAACCTAAAGTTTCCATTGAGATTGCATCAAACAGTGAGTACATAATGTTCTATTCGCTGTAGAAAATTGATAAATCTGTGAATATGTTTGTCACATTGAGAGGGTTAAGAGGGGATGCACTTGTTATTATGGGATGGAATGAGTCATTACGACCGGAAAAAAATACATGTAACAAGATTTTGGACAATAAAACAGCTTTGAATTTGGCATGGCGGTTAGAGGCCACTGCGACAGCCGCATTAGACAGGGATGGTATCTCTGATGCTGTTCCAGAATCACATAAGTCGACCGTTGAACCCTCTTCTATATCGGGTCTTTATAGTCAACATTCAAAAAATGAAGATTCAGATAAGGAGGATGAAATTGAGGACGCTACCGCTGATCGATCCGAGGGTTACAAAGATGATGGTGACACTGATGATGAAGATAACAATGATGAAAATGTAGATGATAACATTGAAGGGGATAGTGGGGATGATGACGATTATGATTGGGAGTGGTGGGTGATTTTGTTCGTAGGGATAGGGCAGACGTCGAATAAGCCGAGAAGCAGGTCATACTTGTGGAGGAACAGGTGGTACAATACAGCCGAAAGAAAGTGCCGAAACCAGGAAAAATATAGCAAGTGTAGAGGAGGAAATTGTGATGGATACACCTCCCAAAAAGGATGAAAATCCCCGTATTTCGCCTGAGATTAATGATGATGACGATTTCATTCATCCCTCTCTGATGGCTGTTCCATGTCAATTAGATAGTACCTATGATAATGGCAGAGAAGCTTTGAAATCTGGGATAAAGATTGTCCATATATATGGATTTGCGGATGTAGAGGCTATATTCGATAGTAAAAGATTCAGAAGTCAAGACATTGATTTTAGTGAAGAAGATGATGTTTTGTACGTGGGAAGACTATTCAAGAATAAGGAGCATTTCAAAACAACTTTGGCTACAAATGCGTTAAAGAATGTGTTCACTTTCAGGATCCATAGGCATGCTTTGCGTTATACTATTGCGGTTTGCATTGATAAACGGTGTGACTGGAGGATCCGGGCTGCTCATGTAGGGAGTTCGGAAATTTATGAGGTTACGAAGACCGCTATGACACATACATGTCAAGTAGTGACAAGAGGCTAGTACAAGAAGCACGCGACATCGAGAGTAATTGCAGCACTCTTGAGGTCAAAGTATGAGAATACAATTGCTGATCCACTTACAAAAGATATATACCTGAAATCATGGTAACTGTGCATAGGGTCGCCGTTTCGTACTATAAAAATTGGAAAGCAAGGGAACTGGCAATTGCAACCGCCCAAGGAACAGAGAAAGTTCCTTCAAATTGTTGCTTTTGTACTTCCATGTTCTTACGCATACTAATCTAGGATCCATTTGTCATTTAGCCACAACTATGGATGGGAATAGAAACAAAAGGTTTCAATATGCATTCATGGAATTTAAAGCGTCTATTGATGGATGGAGACATTTTAGGAAGGTCGTCGTGGTGGATGGAACTCACTTGTTTGGGAAATACAAAGGCTGTCTGCTGACTGCTAGTGGTCAAGATGCTAACTACCAAATAGTCCTTATAGCTTTTGTCGTTGTTGATAGCGAGAATAATGAGTCATGGAAATGGTTTTTCGAGAAGTTAGTAGACATCTTCGCAGACACGAAGGATTTGATTATTATTTCACATAGGTGTAGCTTTATCTATAGAGCTACTAAAAAATTGTATGCACGTACAATTTAATGTCAAATAATATTGTCGAGTCTTTGAACAATGCATTGTTTGAATTTATCTAGCAGAGGCTAAGTAGATAGTTTGAGAGTAGGAAGGTAAAATTAGCCAAAATGCAAGACGATATTCCAGTGGATGTTAATAAAGTTTTAACAAAACACTTTAGGAGTTTTGCCATTGCGGCATGGGAGTTTGGAGTAAATTCTGTAGCAGGTGGTGGACATCACCATGTTTCATTGGAAAATAAGACGTGTTCTTATCTTGAATTTGATTTGTTAAAAATCCCATGTCGACACGAAATTGCAGATGTAACTAACCAAGGACTGTCTTACAAACAACTTGTTGACCCACTGCATTAAACATCATGTGGGCAAAAACGCTAGAAGGCATCATAGTACTTGTCCCAGATCCCGATGACGTTAACATGCCGAGAAAAGATTTAGACGAGGTTATTCTCCCACCTTAGTCAAAACGACCCCTAGGGAGACCCGCAAACAAACGAAGGGAATCCACTGGCGATTTCCCAGTACGTAAAGTAGTAGGAATCTTGCTGTTTATCAATATTTTTGGGATAAAATATTTATTTCTTGATTGACAGCAAGCTGCCAAAAAGAAGAAGCCCAATAATTGTTCAAGATGTGGTGTACCAAGACACAATTGCAGCACACGCTCCAATCCGTTGCCATGATCCCTGAAATTTCCTCTTTTCTTCAAATTTTATTTAATATTCAGGATTTTAGTATCATACTATCTCTGTTATCAACTATTACTTTGAAACAAAAAATACTTTATGAAACTTTTCCTTTCGTTGAACTATATTTGTACAATATGACGTATAGCAAGTGTACAAATATGGTGTCTTAGGGTTGTGTACAGATGTGGTGTGCAGGCTTGGTGTACAGCTATGGTGGACAGTAGGGACTCCACAAAAATATAAATAAACATGCCGGATTAAGGAACATTATGACTCTATAAAAGAGTAATTAAACAAGGTGAAATTGAGCATTGTCACTCTTTTACAGCAGGATATACTGTGAACATATATGGTGTACAAAGATTGTGTACAGTTATGGTGTACAAGCTGTATATAACTATGGTATACAGTTGGATATATAAAAAAATAGAAATAAACATGCGTCGGATTAAGGGACATTGTGACTCTGTAAATGATTAATTAAATGCGGTGAAATTGATCATTGTCACCCTTTTACAGCAACATACACCGTGAACAGATATGGTGTACAAATGTGGTGTACAGGCTTGGTGTACATAAATGGTGTACAGTATGAACTAAACAAATAGAAATAAACATGCGCCGGATTAAGGGACATCGTGACTCTGTAAAAGGGTAAGTAAACGCGGTGAAATTGAACATTTTCTCCCATTTACAGGATGTACATATTTGGTGTACAGATGTGATGTATGTAATTAGTGTACGAGAAAAGCCAACACCAATTAGAAAACAGATAATGACTTAGATTAACATAATATTTTACATTTTTAAGTACATATTAAACAAGAGACATATTAACCAACATCGAAAGCATGATAAAAAGATAGCTAAAGGGTTATAGAACATTATCGTCCAGCCGCTGAAATATAATAGTTTCCCCATTTAAAGCAGCCTGCATATGCGGCGTGCTACCCCGTAGATGTTACATTTTCCACAAACCAATGCAAAATCAGGGTTGTGAAAGAAGGCACATTCAGAAATCTGAATTGTTTCGTTGTATGGAAATTCAAATGGCATCAAATAGGTATCCAGCATCATGGGTTGAAACACCTGAGTTCCTATATCAAATGTTCCTCCATCATGTGCGTCTTCTCAGATGTTTAATCGCCATGCAACCACTTCAACAACTGGAAGGTTGCAGATGCCTTATGTGCATCGCCGAGGCAGACGTGGAAGGTAGCCGTCGCAAGCGTTGTGTCAGCGTGTAAGAGGGACACTGACTTGCAAGAGCTGAATACTCCTAGGAAAGTCGTTACATTTAACTGCTAAGCGTAAAGCCTTTAGTAATGGCCTGTTAGTTTCCTGCTGCCAAGCACTTATCCAAGTAGAGGCGACCTGAAGCACTTATATCAATTTCAGCCGGATCTTGGCATAGCCACCAAATTTTACACGTATTTGACACTTCGTCGGTGAATGACTCGTTCGATTGTTTCTTTTGTGGCAAGCTTTTAAGAAATTTCTTAACAATCTTTGTTTCTTCAATTGTTTTACCCACATAAGCTGATTTGGTAGAAATATCGGAGAGTTTGCCAACAAACACATCAATGGTTTCATTTTCCTTCATCTTCAGTCTGTCAAATTCAGCCATAAGTGTTTGCAGTTTTGCTTTTTTGACTCGTTCGACACCAAGATTTCTCGCTTTGATGGAATCCCACACGTCTTTTGAGGTTTCTAGGTCACCAACTTGTAAGATCAGTGACTCCAGTGTGGACTGAAATAGAAGAGCTCTAGCGAAGTCGTTCTTGTCTATGTCGTCTTATCCAGGATCAATAGTTTCCCAAACTTTATGAACACGAAGTGTAACTCTCATGCGCATTGCCCAGACAGTGTAATTTTTTTGGGTTAGCATCAGACATTTGAGGGATGACATCATCTTTTCTTTCGTCACATCGGTGGCAGTTGGAACTAATTCACCCTTGCTGTGAATATGTTTAGTAGGGACTCACACTTTTGTATAAACCCTATGGCTCTGATACCAAATATAGAGAATGCATACTAAGATCAAGAGACAAAAGCATTTTTATTATTAGATTTAGAAAAACTTACTCAAAACTAAAGCTTCTCAATCTCTCTCTCTCAAAAATTTTAAAGGTATACCACACTTTGGCAACTCTTTATATATTGAGAGTTCCAGACAATTTCCTTATTTCAGAATAGGTAAAGTAACATATTTAGTAATTTGTAGTTATCTTTAAACTCCAAAGCCATACAGCCGCACGCCAAACAATCGAACACATGAGAGCTGCAAATAAACTTACAGATTTACTGAAAGTAACGTATGTAACAGTGACCTTCCCCAAATAAAATGTTTCTATGAGACAAGCCACACTTACCATGACCCTAGATCTTAAAGGTAAATGTACCCGTCAACATCCTTCTAATTTGCATTGATATGATTTAATTGCTCAACATCAAATATAACACCAATCAAATCTGCAAAAAAAAGTATGAAATTACAAACTTAACCACATTCCTTTACAAACTTCTATCATAGACCAACAAACAACTCACAAAACTGGCGATAAAGATTTGAAAGAATAAAAAAAAATTACCAATTAAGAATATGTGGTCCACCATTCCATCAACAATAGAAGCAAAAATGTGTGAATTTGTGGCACGAGATAAGAGTTAGTGGATGGAATATATTCTTAACAATTGTACTTTCAAGAATTTATATCTTTTAAGGATTGTCTGTTGCTTGAACTCTACTATTAATTTCCTTCGTCCAAATTCCAGCTTTATTCTTCATAATACGAAACATCATGATAGAGAATCCAGTTATTTTCCTTCAAAAACAGACGATAGTGCGACACCAAATGTCCGCATAAGGAACATTCAATTCGTACACCCTACAATAAATTACAGGTGTACGACGAAATATTGTTCAACACATACGACAAAATTATGAATTTATGTTGTAAAAATAAACCTTCTCGTCTGCAATGATCAAACCAAGACCGTTGTGAGCAGGATCACTGAATACTCGTTGAAGTTGTACATGAAAGTTTTCCATAGATGCAGAATATAAAAGCTAGAATTGCGATTTTATTTTACAATTATACAGTATCCACTATTAAGTTCTGCTGGGGGAAATAAGTGTCCTATATAAAGGCCAAAAATTCATAACTTTTTGGACAGTGGTAACATTTAAGATACACACAACCAACCGTCGGTGGAGTCGCAATGGTTTACGAGGTTAATAGGTGTTAATGGATCTTAAATAGCCTTTTAAAAAATTTACAGAATAGTATGTCATCGCCTGTTATATGATCACTACATATATGGTTTCCTTTCAACTATGAACTATGTGACGTTAATAAGCAATACTTAGATAAGGTTATCAATTCGCTTAATTCTACAGATCATAAATCCACCGTATACCAAAAAAAATTCTGATCATGCGTACACCGATGTGAAAGCCAAAACTCACACTGTCAAAACTTATATTTAATGGGGGCTCGAAAATTCTATTTTAGAGAACATAATGACCGAATATGCAAATAAATGAAAAGACGATTTTTTTATTGTATAATATTTTGGAGTAAAAGAATAAAAGTAAAAGCTTAAATAAGTCTTATAATACTAATCCTCTTAATACTCGGATTTTGGATGGTTTCAACCTTGGACAAGCGTATGTATTTATACTAAGAGTCCTAGGAGACCTAGACTCCTTCTGGGCGATGTGGGACAAAGTCTCTTCCTTCCAGCCGCCGACTTGATATTTTGGGCTCGATTCTTGGCCCAAAATCTTCAGCAGTCCGTCATACAATCTGATCCTGGCCCGGCCCGACTTTTTATGAACAGTGCCAGCCAAACAGTAAACCGTGAATATTAATCTGCTCGGTTAATTTTAAATTGATTTTCCGGTTTACTTTTTCTTGGGATGAACAATGTTTTTACGGTTTTTCCCGCGTGAATAGTGTTCCGAACGTTCTTTTTGTGTTTTGAAATCGAGCTGCCCGTTTTTTCCTCGAGTTTCCAGCCGCCAGTCCAATATTGACTTCCAGCCACCGGCCCAGGGTCGACGTGCGTGGGCGGCTGGACAGGGGCGGCTGGACACGGGAGGATCGACGTGGGCGGCTGGATGGATCGTCGTCGACAGCTGGATGAGTCATCGATGGTTGTTGGCTGTTGGACGGACCGTCGGGCCACGCGGGCGGCTGGACGGATCATCAGACCACGCGGGCGGCTGGACGGATCATCGGACCACGCGGGCGGCTGGACGGATCGTCGGACCATGCGGGCGGCTGGACGGATCGTCGTGGTCGCGCAGGCAGCTGGACGGACCGTCGGACCACGCGGGTTGCTGGATGGACCGTCGATGATCGTGGTCACGGGCGGTCGTCCGTGGCGGCTGGACGTCGACGGTTCGGGATAAGTCCAGCCGCCATGCACTGATCGAAGGGTGATGGGCGGCTGGACTTAGTCCGTTATAGATTCGGACATCCAACCTTATGCTGAGAAGATGATGGGCAGCTGGCCCTAGAATCCCGTCTATTTTCCNCGTTTTTATGGAACGTTTTATCGGGATTGGTGGACTAAAGGATATTCTTGTTGGATAAAGGAAATTTTTTTTCTTAGATAATATTGTTCTGAAGAGAATATGTCTTTTTTTGTGCCCGAAATTCGTGGGCGGCTGGACCAGAATTTGGAAAAAATCTGATTTCGTCATGCGTTAGGATCCAGACTTACCGGCTGCGTATATATATGCGCACCTCTTTCTCCTGTTTTTCCTCACTAAATTTTTTGAAGATCGATCATCTTCTTGCTTGCTAACATGGTTAGGTTATCCTTTCACGAGAGGAAACAGATGGAGAAAAGTGGGAAGGGAACCAGAGATGCAAGTCAGTCGGGGAAAAGTTCCAAAGGTAAGGCGGCGGCTTATTCCTCGGGACCAGGACTAGTGGATGGTTGTCTAGCCATCCCTCCACCGGAGTGGCCTGCTGACACGGTGGCTCTGTCGACCGTTGTGGTAACTCCGTTGAAGAAGGAGGTTATTTTGGCGCGAAATACCACGAATCATTCGTCTAATACTCAGCCGGCGGCTGGCAGAGTTGTCTATGTCTTTAACAGGGCAGACGGTGAGCTGCGCAAGAGAGAGGCGGATTGCTCCGTTGATGGTGGCGTTAAGAGTTCTTCTTCGGAAGATCCGCGGGCGGTTTCTTTGCTCGGGCTTGCTTTTCCCAAAGCATTCGGTAAGAACTGTCGCCAAGCGGCCATGAGTTTTTCAGTGATTACAGACGTGAGTTTCAAGTTCCCCTCTTGCGAGGATTTAGACGAGTTTAAGAAATATGAGGATATGGCCCTGAGCGGGATGAAGGTTCGTTCCTTCTCGTTTTTCTTTCTTTTTTTTGAATTTTGATATATACGCGACTGATCCTTTCTATTATTTTTATTTTTTGCAGTTTATGTCCTCCTTGAACAAGTGTGTCGGCTCGTACAATGCCGCTGTTCATGGGATCCGCAAGCGTGCCGAAGAGGCTCGGGAGGACGCCCGATCGGTAAGGAGAAAACTTGGTGATCTCGAGAAGCAGTTTGCTTTGCTGCATGCGGAGAAGGATGAGGTAGTGCGTTCTATGGTCCGCCTTGAAGCCAACGATCTGCGTCAGACCAAGGAGTTGATGACTTTGAAGGATCAGCTTGCCCGTGCGAAGGCTTCTCGTTGTGCAAAGGTTCAGAGGGCCTACAGAGATGGTCGCAAAGCTTCCATCGCCAAGTTATGTACCTTCCTGGACAAACTGAAGGAAAATCTCGAGTCTTTTTCTGAGGCAAGGACCCAGGAAGTGGATCTAGCTCAGATAACAAGTAATCTCGAGCTCATTGCATTACTTCAGGGAGTTGATCCGCCTAGTTTGGATGAGGAGAAGGCGAAACTCCCCGAGTGGAAAAGCGGTTTTGATGGGACCGAAGGTCGGTTTGACAAGGTGATTTCCCAGGTTCAAGGGGAGATTGTTTATCAATTGATTCCGCTTTCCGGAATCAATAATGTCCCAGCGTCCGAGGTCGGTTCGATCGAAGAGGAAGCTTCTTCACTCGGGGTAGCCAATCCGTTCGGATCCAACGAAACGGTTCCTGGGATTTCGGACCTTGCTCTGCGACGGCGCCAGGCCCGAATTCTTGATTTTGTAATTTGGCCTTTGCCTAGTTTTTTTTTTTGAGCTCTTTGTTTTTAATGTTTGTTGGAGCTTTCTTTAGGGATTTTAATCATATCCGGTCAGGTTTCTGGTCCGTGCTGGTTTTCTTTTCGAGATTTCAATAAGATTATGTTTTTCTGTTTTTGTTTTGGACAACATGTTCGTTCTGGTCTGAAAAAAGGGGTATGTCCCATTTTACTTAAGGATAGTGGGCAGTTGGCCTTTTTCTTTCGCGAAATATTGGGCGGTTGTCCCGTCGGACGGAGAAAGGTGGGCGGCTGGCCCTTTCTCGGGGAGCTGGGCGGCTGGCCCGTGTCGGGTGGCTGGCCCGTGTTGGGCGGCTGGCCCGTGCTGGGCGGCTGGCCCGTGCTGGGCGGCTGGCCCGTTCAATGTTTGTTTTGTTTCAGGTCGATTAGCATTTCGTGTGTTGCGTTGGGGTGTTTTTCTGGACACCGCTAATTTGTCTTGACCAGAGTATCGTTGTGTATACTTTCTGGATTTGATGTATGTTTTTGGTGTTGTGGGGAACTGACTTCGTTTGAATCCCTCTTTCGACAGAAAGCGTTTTGAGATCTCGTATCAGAGCCGGTTTGTTAGTGCGTTCGTGAGATGTTTAAGACCAGCTTTCTATGTCAGGCGTCTTACTGGGTTAGCGAGCTTATTTCGCGGTTTGCACTTCGCTTTATTTTCCTTATGTGAAGTGGTCTCGAAGATAAGCAAAAACAGAACATCGTCTTGGACGCTTCCTGCGGGATCGCGGGATGTCAGGCTGCGGCTTTCGGATGTTATCCGGAAACTTATATAGCGTGCTAAATTTATCCATTATAGGATGTTGAAAGAACAATGGTTTTTTAAAAATGGTCTTGTTGTGATCTGCAACAGACGGTGATAAGTATGCAGAGAGGTGGTTTTTATGGATGCTGAAAGGCGATGTTTCAAAATTTTGTAGGAGGATATGAGTATACGGACCCACTCCCCCATTAAAATTTTAAGAAAGGAAAATAGATGAACTCGCCCGAAGACAAGCTGCCTACATACCCCGAACATAGGGATCAAGCCGATTCGTAGTTCTTTTATGTTATAGTGGTTTTAGTGAAAGTATTTCTTTAGGTGCATTGCATTCCATGTCCTTGGTACCAACTTTCCTTCTTTATTTTCTAGTTCGTATGCTCCTGGTCGGACCACCTTCGTTATATTGTACGGTCCTTCCCACTTCGCGCCTAGCTCGGTGTTTTGAAAGACTTTGCAAAGGATGAGGTCTCCTTCCTCGAATTTGCGGCTACGCACGTTCGAGTTGTAGTATTTCACCGCTGCCTGCTGGTAGTTTTGTACTCGGACGAATGCTTGATCTCGCCTTTCGTTTATCAGGTCCAGTTCGTCTACCATCATTAGATGGTGGAGACCTTCTTGTCTGGGCAGGAGTCTTCATCTGACGCCAGGAAAATCTACTTCTGCCGGGATGACGCACTCGGTGCCGTAGACTAGTGTGAATGGTGTTTCTCCGGTTGCTCGTCTTAGAGTTGTTTGATGAGACCATAGGACTCCTTCTAGCTCGTCTGCCCACCGCCCTTTCTTTTCTCCAAGGCGTTTCTTGAGTCCGTCCACGATGGTCTTGTTGGTCGCTTCCGCCTGACTGTTGCCCTGCGGATAACGTGGCATTGATTTGCGAAGTCGTATCTTCCACTTTTCGCAAAATCCTTCGAAGTGATTGGAAATGAATTAAGACCCGTCATCGGTAACAATCTTGTAAGGGACTCCATGTCTGCATATGATATTTTTCCAGACGAAATGCTCCACTTGGGCGTTATTGATGCTGGCGTAAGAATCTGCCTCAACCCATTTCGAGAAGTAGTCTGTTAGGACGAGTAGGAATCTCTTCTGTTTTGAGTTGTGCATCGGTCCTACTATGTCCATTGACCATCTCATGAATGGTTATGGTGCATAGATTGATGAGAGCACTTCCGCGGGCTGGTGGATTATCGGAGCGTGTCTCTGACACTTCTCGCACTTCAGGGAAAACTTCTCGCAATCCTTTATCATAGTCGGCCAGTAATACCCGTGCCGCTTGGTTTTGATTGTGAGGGCTCTTCCTCCGGAATGATTGCTGCATGATCCGCTGTGGACTTCCTCCATAACTCTTCTCGCCTCTTCTCTTTCTATGCAGACCATTAATGGTCCGGATAGTCTCCACTTATAGACGTTTCCGTCAAGCAGAACGAATCGGGTGGCTTGGGCTCTTAGCTTGCGTGCGGCCTACTATTCCGTCGGAACTTCACCATCCATGATATAGGGGCCATTAATCCACGGTCGCAACCATATTCCTCGCTTGGGTCGGTTGTTAATTCTTCCTCTGGAGGTTCTCCTTCATCTTCCGGCTGTTGTATGAGGTTGCCGACCTGCGGTGGATCAATGCTTGGCTGTTCTATGAATTCGACGGGGATGACTCGTCTTTCTCCTGGGCTGGATGTTGATGCTAAGGCCGCCAATGCGTTGGCGGGAGCGTTTTCTCCTTGCGGAATCCTTGTAAGTTTGAACTTTTCGAATCTCTTTGTGAGGTCCTGGACGATTTTGAGGTAGGCTTCCATCCGGTCGTCCCTTGCTTCGTAATCTCCGCTGACCTGGTTTGCCACTAGCTGAGAATCGCAAAATGCTTGTAGATTCTGAATTTTGAGTCCGAAGGCGAGTCTCAACCCTCCAATCAAGGCTTCGTATCCCGCCTCATTGTTGGAAGCGTTGAAGAGTAGCCGAAACGACTGCTCCAGAATCTCTCCGGTAGGTGATGTTAGACGCACCCCAACTCCTGAACCTTGCTTCAATGATGACCCGTCCGTGTGGAGGATCCAGACTGAATCTGGCGCTGATTCGTTGAGACCTGCGGTCGGGAGTTCGATCAAGAAATAAGCCAGAACTTGGGACTTCGCGCATGTTCTGCTCCGGTCTTCGATATCATACTCGCTTAACTCTACCGCCCATTTTGCCAGCCGTCCCGATTGACTGGGACTATGCAGGATTGTTCTGAGTGGAAAAGTCGTGAGTATAATAATCGTGTGTGACTGGAAATAGGGTCGTAACTTTCGGGCGGACATCACCACTGCCAAGGCCTCCTTTTCCATCAGTGGGTATCTTGTTTCTGCATCCACCAAGGTTTGACTTACATAGAAGATCGGTTTTTGCTCGTCGCGATCTTCTCTGATTAGGACTCCGCTTACCATCGTCGATGATACAGCCGTATATAGGAACATGGGCTCTCCTTCGACTAGTTTCGAGAGTACGGGCGGGCTTGCTAGGTTCTTCTTCTGCTCTTTGAACGCCTGTTCACATCTCTCTCTCCACTCAAACTTCTTGTTTCCTCTGAGCGTGTTGTAGAAAGGTAAACATTTGTCCATCGATCTCGAGATGAACCAGTTCAGCGCCGCGACTCGTCTGGTCAGCCTTTGGATCTCCCTCTTTGTTTTCGGTGAAACCATGTCTATCAAGGCATCGATTTGCTTCGGGTTTGCTTCAATCCCTCGACGAGTCACCATGTATCCGAGGAATTCACCGGATGCTACTCCGAATCTGCACTTTGCCGGGTTTAACTTCATGTTATGTCGGTTAAGTTGCTCCAATGACTTAACCAGCATATCGTCGATGTAGACCTCCATTGTTTTTCCAAGTTGCTCGGTGAACATTTTGTTGACGAGCCTTTGATACGTTGTGCATGCGTTCTTTAATCCGAATGGCATTACCTTGTAGCAATATATCTTGATGAATGCGGTCTTGTCCCGATCGTCGAGATTCATCATGATCTGGTTATATCTGTAGAAAGCATCCATGAATGACAGTAGCTTGTTCCCGGCTGTTGCTTCGACCAATCGGTCGATGTACGGTAGTGGAAAGCTGTCTTTTGGGCATGCCTTGTTCAGGTCCGTGAAGTCCATGCAGACTCGAGATTTCCCGTTCTTCTTTTTTACTACCACCGGATTGGCGAGCCAGTGAGGGTATTTTACTTCTATGATGGACCCGACTTTCAGTAATCTTTCCACTTCATCGTTTACTGCTTGGGCGCGCTCTGGTCCGAGCTTCCGTCTTTTCTGCTTTATCGGCTTGAACGTTGGGTCCACGTTGAGTTCATGGCTTGTAACGCCGATGTCGATCCCGGGCATGTCTTCTGCCGCCCATGGGAATGATCCGGCGTTCTGTTTCAACAAGGCGATCAACTTCGTCTTGATTGATTCTTCTAAGTTCGCTCCTATCTCCGTACACCACTCCGGATCCGTTTCGTCTATGTTGACCGAGATCACTGGCTCGTATGGGGGATCACTTTCTGTCTTACGGGCTTCTTCCATTTGTAGTTTTTGCTCGAGTTTCGCGATCTATCGTTCTTCCTTTCCCTTGTTAGGCTTCAACTGGTAACGCGAATTTGTAACCGGCTTCCTCAAATTATGCTCCATTGGGAAACAAGCTCGAGAGTCTCTTTGCCGTCCCCAGATCGTTTCTACTCCAGTCGGGGTCGGGAATTATAGGCACATGTGGTAGGTTGATAGGATAGCCTTCATTGCGTTTAACCACGGCGTTCCTACGATTGCATCGCAGATTTGCGGGAAATCGATTACCGAGAACTTCATATCCTTTTCCACTCCTTTTGCCTTGACGGGGAGTTGAATTGTCCCTATTGTCATCGTTGTCTTTCCGGAGAAATCAATCAATGGCTTCGGATGGGTTATAAGATGCTGGGTCCCAATTTTCATCCTTCGGATGGTTTCCAGGAATATGACGTTTACCATTCCTCATGTGTCGACTATGACTCTTGGAATCTCGCGTCCTCCGATCGAGAGATTGATCACGAGCAGATCGTTGTGCAGATGATCTATTTCGGCGGCATCCCCTTATCGGAAAGTCATCGTCCACCCGCGGGTTCTCCTCTCGGGACTCCATTCCATTGTTTCTTCGGACATGATCTTTATTTCCGCGTCCTCTCGTTCTAAGAGTTAAGAATATTTCTCGTCCCCACAGACGNTGAGAGCCGAAACTCACACTGTCAAAACTTATATTTTATGGGGGCTCGAAAATTCTATTTTAGAGAACTTAAGGACCGAAAATGTAAATAAATGAAAAGACGATTTTTTATTATATAATATTCCGGAGTACAAGAATAAAAGTAAAAGCTTAAATAAGTCTTATAATACTAAAGCTCTTAATACTCGGATTTTGCGATGGTATAAACCTTATACAAGTGCATGTATTTATACTAAGAGTCCTNCCAGCCGCCGACTTGATCTTTTGGGCTCGATTCTTGGCCCAAAATCTTCAGCAGTCTGTCACACAATCTGATCCTGGCCCGACCCGACTTTTTATGAACAGTGCCCGCCGAACGGTAAACCGTGAATAGTAATCCGAATCTCAGTTAAGTTTAAATTGATTTTACGGTTTACTTTTTCTCGGGATGAATAATGTTTTTACGATTTTTCCCGCGTGAATAGTGTTCTGAATGTTCTTTTTCGTGTTTTGAAATCGAGCCACCTGTTTTTTCCTCAAGTTTCCACCCGTCGGTCCAATGTTGATTTCCAGCCGCCAGCCCAGGGTCGACATGCGTGGGCGGCTGGACACGGGCGGCTGGACATTAAACATTTTTATTTCTTTTGTATGTAATCAAGATCAGGAAAAATTATTATGTACATGTAAGAAGTTCAAAAATCAAAAGTTCTGCGATAGTGATATTGTAACAAGCCACCTTATGTTGAAAGGGATTACAGAGAACTATTTTGTGTGGACGCATTATGGAGAAAATTGTCAATATGGCGGTGAAACATCGACAAGTGATCTCATAGTGGAAAATGAAATAGGGAATGATCAAGCTTGTTATCTGAATGAAGATATCAGCATGGTACATGAGGGTGTTATAAGCATTAAATCATTATGCTGATTTCCAAGCGTTATAAGCATTACATCAACCTGAATTCCGAAGGGTGTGGTGATGGAACTTTTCCAACTATATCTGGCCTCAAATGTGATGAATTGGAAGACCATTTTAATCTCCTGGAGGACTACTTGGATGATATTGCTCATGTCGCCTCCGGTTTAGCCCTATCCGGTCAGATTATAGTTTTCTGTCTTGTTTGGACTTCTTTATTGATTTACGTAGAATGCCATGAACAATGTTCCAAAGATCAAATATACGGAACAGACCTTCATCTTGTTGGTTCAGTTAATACAACTTGTAGATGCACGTACGAAGAGTCAGGTTACCGTTTAGGGACATTGTGAGGTCGCCATTTCCTGCTGGGGGATGATCGCGACCTATTGAGCAGTGCTCCAACTCGGCATTTCTTTCTAGAAGGAGATGGGTGAGTAATGAACTCAAATGGCGAGCAGAGAGTTCAAGTGGTGAGCTAAGAGCTCAAATGGCAAACTGAGAACTCAAGTGGCGAGCTGAGAGCTCAAATGGTGACCGACATAGTTCAAATTGCAAGGTGAGGCTCAAGTGGCAAGCTGCAAGTCCTCAAAAGAGTTTTCTGGTTCTCAGTCGAGTTTTCTGGCAAGCTAGTAGATCACCCAATACTTTGTTGGAAACCTAACTGGGTCTTCTAGCGAGCTACAGGTTCCCATTGGCAACCTGGGTGAGTGTCCTGGTGAGATGCAGGCCCTAATATGACTTTTCAGGTCCTTGAACAAGTTTTCGAGACTTCAGACGAGTTTTTGGGTCCTCAGAGAGTGATCAGGTCGCCCAATCCTTTGTTGGCTACTTGGGTGAGTCTTCTGGTGAGCTGCAAGTCCCCATTGGCGACCTGGCTGAGTGTTCTGGCAAGCTGCATGCCCTCAAACGATTTTTTTGGGTCCTCATACGAGTTTTAGGATCTCTGGACGAGGTTTGAATACAAATTCTAAATATCATAGAATATAGAAAAATGGCTAGATTACGTATTCTAGACAAAGTAGATTATGCAACACTAGTTTGGATAAAGGAAGAACGTATTCTAACCTAGGTAGAATAAAGAGTAGCACTCATAATATGTAAACTAGCATAGGTAGAACGAAGAGTAATACCCAGAATACGTAAACTAGATTAGGTAGAAATTTGATGAGGACATCAAGTCATTATCAACCCAGGAGCAAGGAATCATGAGACTTAGAGAAGGAAGCATGAAGCTGAGGAGAGCTAAGGAGACATGTCAGCAGAGTTCAGCTCAAAAGGAGGCCAATACGAATCATTTCATCTCAACCATCACCTGGAGAACACACTCAGCTCATCTAGAGTTCACCTGGAAGAAGAATCAGTTGAAAAGGAGTTCATATGAAGAAGATATTGAAGATACAACTTGGAAGATCCTCAATGAACCCGCTGGAGACATGCGTCCACTAATAAATTCATTCCGGTCAAACGAAGACGAATCAAACAAGAAATCTAAATGTTTTGGATTCTCAACTCAAAGGCGAAGCCAGGAAAATTGGGTTTACATCAAACCGGATTCAGACTTGGAAGTTATTAGGTTTACAAACCGGGTGAACTTCCAGTTACCCGATTTGGACCAACGAGCACTAATTGGAGGATTGCGGCTAAACCAGGAGGAATTAAGCTGTGAACCGACCTGTTATGGAAACTGGATTCATCAGGGAATCTGGGATAGTTTTAATCATTCCGGAATTCATTATGGTTTGAAAGCTATACAACTTTTAATCCGGGTGATTCTCCATTTGCCTTATTTGGAAGCTCATGGATTCAATTATCTACAAACAAAGCTTTGGCGACTAGGAGAGATATCTAAGCATTCAGGAGACACATATAACCATCCAGAAGAGTCAGAAATAATCTTACAATGCACCAGCATCCAGAGGATCAGGCGGATTCTCCATTACTCACACTTTCCATATTTGAATGCATTCACACTTGGTGCCATTACTCCCCAACGGCTCTATCACCAAGACTTCTGCGATTTGGACCACTTCAATGAAGACCAGGATGTTCCAGAGAAGCTCACCTATCCCCTTAAACCGTCCAGATACAAAGGAGACTTCACTTGCCCCATTTGGACTGATTTGCTCATTATTGTCCACCAGCTAGTTTTTACATTCCTTTGTTGATTGTCTTGTTTCTTTTAGACCTTTAGAACGTGTAGAGCAACTATATAAGCTCATTTAGACCATTGTATAATGTACTCTTGATCATTGAGTGATCTTAAGTTGGTGTGATTCCAATCTTATATCATTTGGTATCAGAGCTTCAAAAGCTCATATTCCCCCCCAGGTTGTGTTGATCCAACCTTTATCCTTTATATTTTTTTTTGCATTTTGTTTCATAAAACCAAAAAAAAAAAATCATAAAAATTGTTTTGTGTTCTTTTATTTGTTTATTTTTTTCTTATATAAAAAATCATAAAATTTTTCTTGCTTTGCTTTGTTATTAGTTTTATTAATCTGTAAACAAAAATCACAAAAAAATATATAATTATTTGCTTTGTTTCTCTTTTTGTTTCAATTTTAAAAGAAAATCCCTTAAAAATCTTTTTTTTCCTTTTGTTGTTTTGATTTCTTTTTCTAAACTTTAAAACCAAAAGAAATAGTTATTTTCCTTTTTTTAATATAATTTTTGTCCTCAATTCATAAAAAAAAAAAAAAAATTTCGTTGAATTAATCTTGTTTCCATTTATCTTAGATTTTAAAGCAGAAAAAAACACAAAAAACTATTTTTCCTTATTCTGATTATTTTCTCTTAATTTTGTATATCCTTAGCTTGAACGATTGATTCTGATTTCCTCTTGTGTCGTTGTTTTGCAAGGTACCCACACAGAGAAAACAAAAGAAAAAGAAAACATGTCTGACGTTGAAGAAGAAGAAGAAAACTTTTACATATCCAAAGAAGAGTCATGGAGTCAAGAAGGGGAAAGCCAAATCTACACTGATGAAGAGGCTGATTATGAAGCACCACCATGGCCAGGAGATGGTTACTCAAGCTCTGAATATGAATATGAGCCAAGAGAAGAAGAGCATGAGCCAGAGCCACCAGATGACAACCAAGACAATACTGATCAATCCACTTGGTCTAGAGAAGAANGAGAGCATGAGCCAGAGTCACCAGATGACAACCAAGACAATACTGATCAATCCATTTGGTCTAGAGAAGAAGAGACTGACCGAGAAGAAAGCTGTGATGAAGAATCATGGCATGAAGAGACTGGATCTCAATTTAATGTAGGAGAAGGAGACCACAAAATTGAAGCTGCACATGAAGACCAGTTTGTGGAGCCTTACACACATGAAGAAGAAACTGATTCACTAATCAGTTTAGAAGAAACTGAGCATAATGGTGAAGAATTAGAATACCAAGAGGAATATGCTCATGAGAATGAGGACATCAAAGAGGTTGAGAGATGGGAAGAAGATGAGCCAGGACGTGGTGACTTGGAGCCAGCATCACCATGCCATACCTCACTTGGTTACGCCCACCAAACCCAAAGCAACAAAGGTAATAGTTGTGAAAATTTTGATTTTCAAATCCTAACCTTTTCCGGTCATAAGCAAGGACCAGAAGCTTATAGATTGGGAGAGGGAACTTGAGTATTGGTTTAGATTCCACAACATCCCNNNATTCCACAACATCCCAAAGGAGGAGAGACTAGCCCATGCTGTTAACTCACTCGTTAGAGAAGCTTCTTCATGGTGGATAAGTGAAGAACTTATGTCTCACTACATCAAGCCAATTCTTACATGGGGAGATCTTAAGCAGCGAATGTACAAGGAGTTTGTACTGAGGTTCCACAACCAGGACTACACCCCTAAGAGGCTTATGTTTCAGAAAATTACAAGAGAGGCTAAGAAANTAAGTGATAGTTTGTTTCAATCTGAGTCTTTAATTCACAATTCTAGATTCATGCCCTTGTCTTTGCCAAAGAGTTTTGATCCAGGAATTAGACAAGGAGAAGGACATACAAGCAGAGGAGAAAAATTGCAAGAAATGCAGTCAATCCACGTGACCTATCTAAAGGAGACTGAGAAAGAAGAAGATGAGAAATCTGAAGCATTGTCACTACAAACAAGCAAAGATAAAATCATCATTCAACTTGTAGATGCAATCACTGTGAGT
>OVBB01000489.1:0-23145 GCA_900406415.1 Isatis lusitanica
AACTCAGTTCTAGAGATTACGGTGAAATCAGCGTGAAGCTTCCTTTACATGTTCGTTATCAGGTAAAAGTTGTAATCACTGGATCTCAAATTGAACAAGGACACCTTTTTGTTTGTTTTGATCACTATCGATAAGATTGTTTCTCTGCTTATCTCCATAGCCTCTTGGCGAGAGTGGATACTCTACAGTGGAGTTTGGAGAGCCAGACTTGTTCCTGTGCTCGAGACATGCACCAAACCAAGGACAAGAACAGAGAAGGTGTTTGGTTTTGTCGATTGGCGGATCGAAGACCGAAACCAGATCCGTTGTCTGGAAAATCCCTGCCGGAATCAGAAATCATACAGAGTATGTCTCCGTGTTTACATTTGTGGCTGCGGTTATATCCGCATTTTCAATCCTTGTTGCATCTATCTTGAGCTCAAAGGTTGAATCTTGCAAGAACCCGAAACAGTCATGAATCAGCTTTTGGACTTCTTTGTGATAGTCATGTGACTCAGAGAGTACAGGATTGTAACTTTGACATATCTATAGGCAAATGTGACTTTTTATTGAATTCAAAATTACTTCTTTTCTGTTCTATCTACTCTATACTTGGACAAACCGGTTCCTTTCAAATCCCAATACAAATTTGGGAAATTTTGAACTAATCTCTTGCATGATAATTCCGGTTTATCAAACAGAATATTTAGGAGAAACACAAGCAACAGGCTTTCCACTCATCTCCAACAAAATAGTTTTCACAACAAAAAAAACCACACACACGCACTCTATTACATTAACCAATAGACCCTCAAACCAAACCAATGAAAAAACCAACTTCTAAGTTTTTGTCTGCAAATTACGTTATATACCAAGTAGTTCCACTCATTGATGCTTTAAGATTGATGAACACATTCCACAAGACTTGTTCTTGCTTTCCAAAATCAAGCTGCGAGTACGATAATCACGATCAGGAGCACAATGCCAAATATCACCAAGAGCAAGCATGTCTGCGTGTAAATAAGATTCAAGACATAAGAGCGTGGCCTAAAGCCATCCCTAAGGTTTCCTAAGAATCATTCATTCATTCATTCACTGTTATCCGAAAAAGTTTTGAGTGCTTTTTACCAGAGATGAGTTTGATCTTTGTGTTTTTGCGGCTTGTGCAAGCTGAGATTTTCCTTGTGCAGTTGCAGCTCGAGAGTTGTCAATGTGAGTACCGATATCATCTGCCGGAAAAAAGAAAGTGAGCTCTAAGATATTGTAGAATTGAGGTCATGTTCTTATTGACTTTATATAGATTTTGTTTACCTATCATGACTCCTTGATCGTTAACAAGAACCGCAAGATCTTTGAATATTTCGTTAACCTCGCCGATTTGGTTATGGATTTCTTGTATACCTTGCTCTCTTTCTTCGATCACAGCCTCGTTGAATGCAATCTCGTTGTCTAACAATACAAGTTCCTGCCTGCAAGCACTCACAAAAGAGGAAGATAAGTTGCATCACAAAACGAATAGAGATGCGTAAAGGAATTTCTTTTCCGGTATTACCAACCTCTTTGACTCCATAACTTGTGCTCGCTGTTCCGGGATCTTGTCTACTTCACTCGCTGTATAGCTATATTTCGAGCAAAGACAAAGATTCATCAAAACCAGACTAGCAAAAAGTGAAACTTTTTTGAATTTCTAATTCCATATATCGATTTAGAAGTTGAGCTTAACATAGACGAAACCACCAAGAACAACATAAACCGTTTTAATCGTAAACAGTTAACAAAGTTGATTGATTTTGCTTTTTGATCATCACATGTTGGATTCAGAATCTGAGCTTAACAGACAGAACAAAAGCACAAACCTAGAGGGATGAGCAGACTGAGGCACGAAAGGAGAATAAGCGGTTTCTCTTTCAGCAGCTGTCTGTTGAGCTTTCTGAAACTCTTTCAACACAGCTTGAAAGTCCTTTGCAAGCTTAGCATCTGCAATCTTCTTACTTGGCTACACAAAACAAACAACAATCAAACAAATGAAGAAGAATCACATAAAACCAAAAAAACAGAAACAAAGAAGAAAGATTAAGACTTTACATTGACATCACTTCGATGATCAGTTTCACTAGCTTCTTTAAGTTTAGCAGAAGTGTCCTTCACAAGCTGCCCAATATGCAACCGTGTCTTGTGCCTATAACGCAAATTAAACATATTCAATTCCAAAAAAATCGACCCCCAAAAATGATTTTTTTAATTTTTTTCCCAAACTCACAGCTTCTCACGGAGCTCCGGCGTGTCTTTGGGAGTACCGAGCGTGTTAACGAGCCGCTGAAACGTGGAAACTCCGGTATTGATCTGGAATATTCCGGAAGCGACGGCTTGCGTCGAATCTTGCCGACCGCCATTGATCTTCCTCGATCTTCCTCTTCCAGCTTCTAAATCCTGAAAACTCATCTCGTAATCAGGCCGACGATGAACAAATTTCACCCTGAATCGATCGCGATCAGAGTCCGATCTAACGATGAGGAGGAGAACTCAGATATTTCTCGAATTGCTGAGAGCGAAAATGATTTAGGGTCAAGGCGTGAATCGTGGAGACAGATAGACAGAGATTGACAAAAGCGTTTTTTTAAATTCAGTTAACTGATTAAAGAGAAGAAAGGCGAGAAAATGGTTTTTTTATTCTTAATTTCTTTTTTTTTTTACAAATATCGGCTCATTTTATTACTTAATTAAACAGTTTACCTGTTATAAATTGGATTTGTTGTGGTTTTCTGATCACCTAAGAAATCCTAAAAAATTCTAAAAAATATTTAGTATTTCTAAATTTTTGGTATAAATTAGTTCTATAATTATTTTTTAATAGAAAATTTATATCAACAAATATCCAAAAAAAATCTCGTTTGAAAAGTTCTCTTACCTCTTTAGCTTCTTTAAAATATTTTTGTAATTGTAAAATATCCATGTGAGATGCCTTAAACGAAAATTCTCTTATTTCCGTATATTTTCCCAATTGTAATTATAGAAGATTATGGGGCCGTCATGGTAAAACTAATTATAAATTCAGGGGCGAAACTTTTAATAGTGTGAAACGTTCTTACAAGATTTTCCAATGATGAGTTTACTGTTTGAAGTCGGAAAGACGGTTCGGACACGATGATAACTGGAGGATGAAGTGACTGTGCCACGTCTTTCTTTATCAATTAAAATTAAATAAGAATCTTTCCCGACACAGAAATAGCTCTGAGCACGACCTTCTTCTTCACACGTATGAATAAAAAAAACCCCGACGGTTACACGTGCCATGTTCTCGTATAAATGGAAACCGCTCTTTTTTTGGTTTCTCTCACCAATAGAGTTTTTTTTCCTTATTCGTTTCAAGTTCGTTCGTCGCCGGTGAAAGAGAAAATCTTCCGTTGAAACATCAGATTCTAAGCGTTATTTCGCAATGTCGGTGAGTTTTTCATATCCAAAAAGTTTCGTTCTCTTCTCTCATTTTGTATGATTGTGATCGCCTGATGCGAATAACTCTGTTGAAATCTGGTTTTACTGTTTCTAACCTTTCGAAAATGCTTCTCTAATGTGGTTAATTAGTAACTATGAAATTATTGGACACAGCTTCTTATTCAGTCGTTAGAATAAGCAAATGAAAGATGGTTCATAATCTAACTAATTCGGTACATTAGGCTTTAACATTTTGCTCTCTGGTTTCAATCTTAGAAGAGACTTTTTTTTTTCTTCTCATTGTTTGTATAGCAGATGGTAACTGTCAAAGTAAGCAATGTTTCTTTAGGAGCAACAGAAAGAGAACTCAAAGAGTTTTTTTCTTTTTCCGGCGAGATTGTTTACCTCGAGTTACAAAGGTCGGTTCTTTTTATTTTTACCACACATTTCGTTAGAAGTACACTCTTAATGCGTTCTTTCAGATTCCTAAAACATTCTTGGTTTCTACAGTGAGAACGAAGGAGGGTCTAAATTAGCATATGTTACATTCAAGGATTTACAAGGAGCTGAAACCGCAATTCTCCTCACTGTAAATTCACTTCTCAACCTTATTCAATTACTATATTGGTTCACTTTTTGTTTCATGCAGGACCGTCTTTTAGAACGTAAAAGCTATGTACTCTAACAAAACTCTGATTTGTTGTTCAATAGAAACAAAATCTGCACAAGACAACATCTAAGTAGTTTCAGACCGCTCTGGATTTTTGATTTCTTTTGACGTCGATCTTGCTTGCAGGGAGCGACAATTGTTGATTCATCAGTCACGGTCACAATGTCACCAGATTACCAACTACCTCCTGATGCTTTAGCTTCCATTGTATGCTCCTTAATAAATCCATTTTTTAAAACCTCAAAGCACTCTTGAGAAAACCTCTGTGTGACTTCAAGTTTTCTTGTGTGTCCTCAGGAATCATTGAAAGAGAGCGACAAATCCTCATCTCCTCCACGGGAAGATGTGTCGGTATTCAGAAAAGCTGAAGATGTTGTAAGCAGTATGATTTCAAAAGGGTTTATTCTTGGGAAAGACGCAATAGCTAAAGCGAGAAGCCTCGATGAGAAGCATCAGTTAACATCAACAGCTTCTGCTAAAGTCACATCTTTCGACAAGAGAATCGGATTCACGGAGAAAATCAACACAGGGACAATGGCTGTGAGCGAGAAAGTCAAAGAAGTTGATCAGAAGTTTCATGTCACAGAGAAAACCAAATCAGCGATCGCTGCAGCCGAGCAGACAGTGAGCAATGCCGGTTCGACTATAATGAAGAACCGGTATGTATTAACCGGTACTACGTGGGTTACTGGTGCGTTTAACAAAGTGAGTAAAGCTGCGGAAGAAGTTGGACAAAAGGCGAAAGAGAGAGTCGGAATGGCTCAGGAAGATGAAGAGAAGAAGACATTGGGTGATGAAGTGGCTAGTCTTCATTTGTCTGAATCACCAAAGGCTTTAGACCAATCAGAACAAGATTCAAAACTCTCTGAAACGCAACCGCAACCACAGCAACCGCAGGAGTCTACTCCAATTGTTGCTTCAGGACAACCTTGAGATACATATAAAAATCTTTCTCTCAACTTTTTTGGAACATAGAAGCTGGTTTTTTAGGACACTGACACATTTGTTCTAAAACATTGGATTGGAAATCTTTTGCCGTTGTTGTTGTTGTTTGTCTGTCTTGTTTCTCCGTTCCAAAAAAAAATGGTGAGAATGCTGAGTGTTAAACCTTCTTATTTTTTATTTTGCTGCTAAGGGTATTATAAAAAATTTCGTTTGGTGCTTTGCATAATGGCAGAATGACGATTCAACTTCAATTGTATATATTTGTGTAAAATCGTGATTTTGCTGCTTACAAAAGAGAAAACAACTGCATTCTCATATAGATTACACAATTTTTCTTTATGTTACTGGTTTAGATGGTTAGGATCGGATATTGAATTCTATTATAGCTATGAAGGTGATAAGTGAGAACGGTTAATACAACATTAGAAAGAAAAAAAAGATGAACATGCATTAGTTCCTTTGACCAAAGAATACAATACATTGCAAATTGGGAATAATTACATTCAACAGCTAATAATTCTTACTGATTTTCATGGGTAATTGGTTGTTGTTGACCAAGAAAAAGATACACATGGTTACTGGTTACGACGAATTCAACGACCAATATATAACTTGACTGAACAGATGTAGTTATTAAATACTACTCCTTCTGTTTCTGAAAAAAAAATATTTTTAAAAAATTGTGTTTCAAAATGATAGATTTTTTCTAATTTATGTGCATTTTATTAGTTATTAATTGCAAGTTTTAAATTACAAGAAAAATATTAAATTTTCATTGGCTTAAAGTTATTGAAAACTGTTCGTCACAAAAAATAAGACATTTATAATCAGATTTAAATATGTTTTCTTAATTTGTGTGAAACACATAAAAATCTATCTTTTAGAAACAGAGAGAGTATAAAATTTAGTCATTAATATTATGAAATTAAATTAAGGGATTTAAACATAATTTAGAGTCAAATCCAGAGTTATAAAATTAAAGATCTTAAAAATTACTTTAAAATCCACTGTATTAAAAATATTTTAAGAAGTGAATTTTAAGATATTTTATGTGATTTTAAAGAATTAAATAAAAAGGTGGTTTGACAGAGTTTTTAAGTAAAGAAAACAAAGATCCAAATCTCAGTTTATAAAACTCATAATAATGTTTATAATTCATCCCAAATTATCTAAAAAATTATTGAAAAATAAATATTTATAAATCTACTAGAATAGTACTAGTTTGAATACACCCCCCTAAAATTAACAAAATCTCAATTGGTATCCCCTTAAATGATAAAAAATCTCAATAGTTATCCTCTTTGTTTTTTAGCAACTCAATAGTTATCCACTTATCCTCTTTAATTATAACAGTTTCCATTGATAGCACCGAAAGTTTTCTACTACTCCCTATAAATTAGTGAATGTTCTTAGATCAATCAATAACTCAAAACAAGGTTTTATAGTGTGAACATTTCGTGAATCCAAAGAAGAAGAAAAACCATGAAGGTCTCAGTTTTCTTCATTGCTGCATTGCTTATTCTATCATGTAAGTAATATCAAATCGATCTTAATTATTGATGTTTTTTAATTGTAAAGCATATATAAATTTAATTTTTATTTGATTTAAATATAGGCTCATCATCAATGACAATGGGAATAAGTTATCACGAGGACCATTGCCACGACGCTGAAGATTGTGAAGTATGGTGCAAACAATATGTTCCTGAACCGAAATGTATTAACCACATTTGCAATTGTAAACCTCCTCCTTCTACCAACGAAGATCTGCCAACGTTGGCAAATTAATCCTTTCAATTTGGATAATTGAATATGAAATATGATTCTCCATATGTATCCATTTCTAAATTTCTTTCTTGCTTTTTCTTGTTTTACTCAATATGTTAAAATGTTATTCAGGTTTGGCACCTCCTATTTTTTTAGTTTTATAGAACAAAAAGACTAATCTTGATGTGAATCTATTTCATTCTTACTTCAATTTATGCTTACCAATATATGAATCATCTTTCTGAATGATGTCATAATCCTGAACCAAGAGTACTAGACACTTTTTTTTTTTTTTTTTTACATTCCATTATCATTGATGTCTTCTTTCTTAGGTGTTTTTTTGTTGGCTATCAAAAGACTTTCCTCATGTTTTCAACTTATTTGTTGAGACCCTTAGCATACATGAACACATTATTCAAATTAAATGTTTCAGACGATATAGTATCCACTTTATGTGTTTCTCCATCATGACTTAAACCATCTGCCCACCAGTAATCCCCAACATGCAAGAACATATCGAAACTGCACATAGATGGAAATCGAGATTAAAGAGACGAATAAGAAAACAATGAGAATCCCCTCTGATACAATCAAACCCTTCTAAATTATCCAATCGAGAACCCTATAGAATCATCGAATCTTCGAACCCTCACGAGGCTAACCCAATCGATATGTACTCACGAGACCATCAACACCTATCACAAACTGCTCATGATTTTTCAGAAAAAAACTAACTTCTGATTTCCGCCAAGTCTACCTATGGCTTGGTAAAGATAATTTTATGTTATTTTATTTTTTTATTTTGTATCAATTTTTCGACCTTATTGCGATTTCTGTCTAACTGAAATGATGCGTTTTTTACAAGTTTTGTTTGTTTTCCATACAATCCATCTTTGCCACATTATCAACACATCCAAGCGTTACACTTAGACTTCATTAGTTTGACCTATATTTTGTCAGAAAGAAAAATTGCAAATAAATCATCTAGAAGATTTTATTTTCCGTGGACATCCTTTTTAAAAATGTCAAATATATTTTGCATAAATGAAATAAATATTTTTTGTTTTGCCAATTATGATTATCTAAAACTAATCTCGAATATGATTGTCTAAATCAATAAAAATTAAATTTTCTAGATTCTAATCCAAATCAGATTCTAGATTTTTTTTTGTAATATTTCGAATCTCATATTGTCAACGCGGTTATAAATTCCAATCATTTTTTTTTGGGCGTATCCAAAAACAAAATCGATCACCGTTTATTTTAAAATATCGTTCGTGTGAGATCCAAATCTAGAAGAAAAAAAATAAAGTTCTACTGAAATATTGATAAAAGATTTAGGAAATTTCAGTAAAATAAAATATTTTTCGATAAGAAATAGATGATAAAAGTTAAAGATTATTTTTACAATAACAAAAAATGTTGTGATTTTTTTCTCAATTTTTTAAAAAATCTGTTAAAAGTATAATAGAAATAATATATATAATTTAAATAGTATTTTTGAAAAGTTTATATAGTTAACGACCTTACTTGAAAAGTTTATATAGTTTGATGGTAATGTTAGAAAATAGAACTTTGAAAATAATATTTTTAAAAATTTAACATGAAATGGAATAGATATTTTTTGTTGTGGCACGCACAATGGCAGTGTATAGGACGCACGCGGTTAACGCGTGGTGGATAATATTTTGACTTAAAGTTGAAAAAAGAGTTTTGACTTGTAGAGGGGTCGCTTGTTCCGAGGCAAAACGTACGGATTCCCAATAATATAAGCACACGTGGGAAGACGGAGCAGTTAACGGAAAGAGTTAGACGAGCGTTTTTTTACGTACGTTACATTCCGTCAACTATTCGCCGTTTAAAACAAAAAAAGTCTGCCGTTTACCCTTCTGGTCCGGTAAGTATTTAATGAGAAATTTACTCCTCCATTTATTGCAAAGGGAAAGAAACTCAGAAGAAGCAAAAAAATTTAGAGAGAGAAAGTGAGTAAACTCCAAAGTCTCTAGAGAGACTATAGAGAGAATATCATTCTTGGCCTTTCTTCTTTTCTTTCGTTTTCCTTGAAGCTAAAGAAGGTAAGAAAGTAAGAGAAAACAAGAGAAAGTGAAACAAGATCTCTATTTTTTTTTTGTGGATACAGAATAAAAGTCAAAAGAAAAAGTGTATTATCTAGTTTTTGTGTTTGTATGGATGCATGTTTTTTATTTCTTCTCTTTTTATATATTTCTTCTCAGTTCAGTCCTAAACTATTTTACACACAAAAACTACAGAATCCTTATTTTTCTCATGAATGTTCAGATAATGTCTTAATTATTTTTATTAGTTGGACCTGTTTTTTTTTTTTTTGAAAAGATTTCACCAGCAATAAATGTTATTTTTATCAGTTACGTTTTTGTGTATTTAATTTTTTTTTTTCTGAACTATGAAACGATCTTAGCTGTAGTCTCCGGTAATTAATCTCCTCTTTCATGCATTTCTTTCTCTTGGTTTTGCAGTTGAGGTTAATTTTAAGTTTCCATCAAACTGTTCTGCATTTCCATGCACTGTTTGTTTCTTTTGAATCTTCACTTTGTTCCAGCTTTCAAAGAAAAACCCTAACTGAGATCTTTGTAATAATTAGGGGTTGCAAGTGATGTTGACGATGGGAGAAGGCAATGTGATGACTTCAGACCACAGATTTGCTTCGCCGCCGCCGTCTTCTTCTTCTTCTCCGGCAACAATCCAAAACCCTAATTTCAATTTCATCCCTTTCAACTCATTTTCCTCCATTATACCGGTCTGTTCCTGACTAAAAGTATCTTTCTCCTTTTCTCTGTTACATATTTTGTTTCAACGTGTTAATGTTTTTTTTTATTAGAAGGAGGAGCATGGGATGATGAGTATGAGTATGTTGATGATGATGGGAGATGGAGGAGTAGAGGAAATGATGGAAAACGGGTCGGCGGGTGGGTCATTCGGGTCGGGTAGTGAACAAGCAGAAGATCCAAAGTCCGGAAACGAGTTCGACGCTAATGAACTTCAAGACGAGGAACAACCTCCTCCTGCCAAGAAGAAACGTTACCACAGACATACTAATCGTCAGATCCAAGAAATGGAAGCGTAAGTTTTGCTTCTCCTTTTCTTTTTATCATTTGTCAAATCGAAGTTGAAACTAGGTTGCTACGTTTAGAATAGTTTTGGTTTAAGTTATGTTTTAAGGTCGATAATTTTTGTCCCTTATCTTTGATTAAATGGTTTCTGGTTTGTATACACTTTTTCTTAGTTTTATGGATATTTTGAAAATATATTAACCCGACCTATATATCTTGAAACTAGTATGCTAGGCTTGGAACAATTTTGATTTTAGTGTCAGTCTAACATTGGATTTTTTTTTTTTTTTTTTTTAAACCGGGATACTACCATATCTTTTTCAAAAGGTTTTCTTGATTGTATATGGGTTTAAGTTTTGTGATGTTCTTGGTTTTAAAAGTACCTAAAGGTGAATTTGAAAGTACCTAAACTCCAGAAGGTGAATTAAAAGTACCTAAACTTCAGAAGGAGATTGACATTATTTAACTAGTGATTTCTAATTAATCTTTGTAGATTGTTTAAAGAAAATCCTCATCCAGACGACAAACAAAGACAGCGATTAAGTCATGAACTTGGACTCAAGCCTCGACAAGTCAAGTTTTGGTTCCAAAATAGGCGTACTCAAATGAAGGTAATTACTACTAACATTAATTTTTCTCTCTTTAGTTTTACCAGTTCCTTCCACAATGTGTATACATTGTAACACTTATTCTATATAGTCTAATCAATAACTAAGTAGCGCTCATCTCAAATTAAGGCATGAAAGTTTCAAGATTCGAACTATAATAATGAAGCAAATGATGAAAACTTGAATTCTAAAGGTTAAAATATGAGTAGAAGTACACTCATGAAAAAAGAATTAATGTTTTTATTTAATTTGATGAATCAAATATATAGGCACAACAAGACAGAGCAGAGAATGTGATGTTAAGGGCCGAGAACGATAGTTTGAAGTCGGAGAATTCTCATCTTCAGTCGGAGCTACGGTGCCTCTCGTGTCCTTCTTGCGGCGGCCCCACCGTACTCGGCGACATTCCTTTCAACGAACTCCACATTGAGAACTGTCGTCTCCGTGAAGAGGTAATTCCAATTATTCCCAACCATTTTGGTTTTGATTGCTTCAAAAACAATTTCTGCGTTTGAGTTATATGATGTCACATATTTAATTAAATTACGAATTTAAAATAAGAGCCGGTTATTTGGTTTGCCTAAATGATACATATTGATTGGGTTTGTGTAACACATTGATTGTCTATTCAACAGCTTGATCGTCTATGCTGCATAGCTTCAAGATACAATACTAGCCGTCCGATGCAGTCATCTCAGCCGTTGATCAATCCTCCTTCAGAGCTTCAAGATCACCAACCTTCATTGGAGCTAGATATGAGCGCATACGCTGGAAACTATCCAGAACATCCTTGTTCGGACTTGATGTTGCTTCCTCCACAGGACACTGCTTGTTTCTTCCCAGATCAGACTAATAACAACAGCAACAACATGTTACTTGCGGATGAAGAAAAGGTTATCGCTATGGAAATTGCTGTGTCATGTGTCCAAGAACTTACTAAAATGTGCAACGTAGACGAGCCTTTGTGGATTAAGAAAAAATCCGACAAGATGGGTGGGGAGATTTTGTGTCTGAACGAGGAAGAGTACAGGAGGCTGTTCTCATGGCCAATGGAGAATCACAACAACAACGGAGCTTTTCGCAGAGAAGCTTCAAAGGCAAACGCAGTTGTCATCATGAACAGCATCACGCTTGTTGACGCGTTTCTAAACGCTGTATGTATATATAGTAAAACTCTACACAAACGCCTTTGGTATTAACCATTTCCGATGAGTCGATAAACTTTGCATTTTTGAATTTGTAGGATAAGTGGTCGGAGATGTTCTGCTCCGTCGTGGCTAGGGCGAAAACAGTTCAGATCATCTCATCTGGAGTTTCTGGAGCTAGTGGTTCTCTTCTACTGGTAAATAATTAGTAAATCCGATTTAGAACTTGCAAGAACAAACGGGATAGAACTATCTAATGGAATCTCTCTTGTTATGTTTTGCTAGATGTATGCAGAGTTTCAGGTACTATCGCCATTAGTTCCAACTCGAGAAGCTTACTTTCTACGGTACGTGGAACAAAACGCGGAAAACGGGAATTGGGCAATCGTAGATTTCCCGATCGATAGCTTCCACGACCAAATCCAGCCACTGGGTACAAACACTCCTCACGAGTACAAGAGAAAACCTTCAGGCTGCATCATTCAAGACATGCCTAATGGGTACTCACAGGTCAAGTGGGTCGAGCACGTGGAGGTGGACGAAAGGCACGTGCACGAGATATTCGCTGAGTATGTGAAAAGCGGAATGGCTTTTGGAGCTAGCCGTTGGCTTGACGTGTTGGAGAGACAATGCGAGAGATTCGCTAGTCTAATGGCTAGAAACATCACTGACCTTGGAGGCTAGTTGTCTAAATCATATCCACTTGAATTCTAAAGTTCTGTTTTATTTATTTATTTATTTTCTTGTTTTTATTTTGTACAGTGATTCGTTCTGCAGAAGGGAGGAGGAACATGATGAAGTTATCACAGAGGATGATGAAAACATTCTGTGTGAATGTAAGCACTTCGTACGGACAATCTTGGACCGCTTTGTCTGAGACGACGAAGGACACTGTGAGAATCACGACAAGGAAAGTGTGTGAGCCTGGTCAACCTACTGGAGTTGTTCTTGCTGCTGTCTCAACCACTTGGCTTCCATTTTCTCACGTTAAAGTCTTCGATCTTCTCCGACATCAACATCACCACTCTCTGGTAAACCAAACCTTGACTCATCTTGTCTCTCTGTTTTTGATGCAAAACCTAACAGTTTTTGTTTTCTCTTCAGTTGGAGGTTTTGTTCAATGGAAATTCACCTCATGAAGTTGCTCATATCGCCAATGGCTCACATCCTGGAAATTGCATCTCTCTTCTCCGAATTAACGTGCGTCCCAAGATACAAACCCTACTTTTTGAAAAATTGTCTTTTACTGAATTAGGTTTTTGCAATTACGTGTTCAACACTTTTACTTACAGGTAGCGAGCAATTCATGGCATAATGTGGAGCTGATGCTTCAAGAAAGCTGCATAGATAACTCCGGCAGCTTAATCGTCTACTCCTCCGTCGACGTCGACTCAATCCAGCACGCGATGAACGGCGAAGATCCTTCCAGTATTCCTCTTTTGCCCCTCGGATTCTCCGTAGTCCCCGTGATTCCTCCGGATCAAGTCGATGGTGATTCGCATCCTCCGCCGTCGTGCCTTCTCACCGTCGGGATTCAGGTCTTGGCGAGTAACGTTCCAACCGCGAAACCGAATCTCTCCGCCGTCACGACCATCAACAACCACCTTTGCTCCATCGTCAATCAGATCACTTCCGTCCTTAGCAGTACCATTTCATCTTCCATCGCCGGAGACGCCGCCGTTGCCAAACGAGAGGTCATCCAGTGACCGAATTACCCCTAAACCTCCTTGCTTTTTGAATGTCAGAGTAGTCTCGAGCATGTCCAAAATTTTAAAGAGGGGAGGTTCAGGAGTAATTCGATTGTGGCCTCGAGGGTATTTTGGTAAATAACATAATATCTGATGGGATAAAGCCTTTTTTAGGTAACTTTCGGTTTATGGTAAGGGTAAAACGGGAAATTAACCTTCTGTTTTGGGAAGTTATTGAAGACTAGAAGACAGAGGAAGTCAAGAGCGCACCAGGTGTGGTATGTTAATCTTTTTTTCTTCTGTGAATCGGATTTTCGGTTGAACCGGTTTCCGATTTAACAGAAAAGCGTAGCTGGTTCGGGTATTGACTTTCTACTTGGTTTGACTCCTTTGAAATATTTGGGCTTATTTGCAATTTAATATGCTACCATCCTTCTTTTTATGTTTTGGCTTTTCGTATTTAATGTTTTGGTAATGATTTTATATTTAAATTTGGACGGCTTACAATTCCACATTTGGTTGAACATAGTTCTTTCAGTTGGCGATTTAATGATGAAATCACGGTTATTAGAATTAACATGTTTAATTTTTTTTTAATATCCGGCGACAGTGACAGAGTACGTTTAATTAGACAAACATTCCTAGGTTCTGTTTTATTTCGCGTACTTAGTCAAATTTAAAAATTCTACGGTATGGACCGTATGGTGTTATATAATTAATGATATAAAACTTAAAAATTACAAGCATCCACAATCAAGAATAATAAATAATATAATATGCAACTGTTAATTATTGAACGAAAACACAATTATTTCATTGATAAAACATGTAACAAATTACAACAATAGAAAATGGTAGAGTAAAACAAAAATTTTAAGACAAGAAACAAATATTTTGTATTATTATAGAATCTCAATTTGAAAATGTGCTATCTCTAGGCACATTTGAACCCGGATGGAACCTTCTTACCACAGCGGTTTAGGATAAGATTCAATGAAAGGGGAACATTAAGCTTAATGCCAAGAATATTAGCGTTCAAGGCAGTGCAGAGACAGACTGCAGCATCGAGATCAACTAGACCGTTGATAAGGGCGCAGCACTTGGACGATTGTGGTAGAGAAATCTTAACCAAATCCAACACATTGGCACATACCTTGAGTTTAAGAGCATCTTTACAAGTGTGTTTGTGGTAAGGAGATGAAACTGAAGGCTTTTTATACGGTGGTGGTGGACAAGGGACCGATGTCGAGCTGACCAAAGTGAAGAAGATGACATTGAAAATGAGGAGNAGTGGAATGAAGTTATAAGAGTTTGTTCTTATAAATGTATACGAAAACTCTAAATACTTTCTCTTTATCAAGCTTGTGATGTTTTGTGTGAGGAATATGGAGAGAATGATAGGGTTTTTATAGGTAAAGATTGAGATTGGTTTATGTTTTTTAAATTACAAATTGACGAGTGGCAACAACATGATTTCGATGAACTGTTCGTGTGAGGGATTAATATTTTTTAAATTTTTTTATCATGAACTGATTGATCTTACGAACTGTCAAAGAAATATAAAATCGTTAGCCGTTTACATGTAACATGCAATTAACATTATATTAGTATAAGGCTTATACTTAATAGAAAACGAAATTAAATAAAAAAAATATTTCTGGACTTACATGTGTACTGCAACTCAGTTTTTTTTGTATTCATGTGATTTCGCCAATCTAATTATATTCTTATTAGCACGTACTTTTGATCATGGTGTACGTTGTAACTGTCGCCAGATATTAACAATTAAAAGCATTAAATAAGAACCAAACTAACCACTAATATATAATATCCAACGACATGTATTTTTTTGTCCAACAATATACATAATAAAAATAGCTGAAAAAATGTACGAAGCCAAATTTGAGGAGCTTAATCGACATAAACCAATTCAAAAAGGTAGTCCTAGCATTTTAAGCCAATTTACCTGTCTTTCCATTCTTCTTTTGGAGGATAAGCTTGATGGAAAAATTTCCAATGAGCTCCTTTCATTTC
Source organism: Isatis lusitanica (assembly GCA_900406415.1). NCBI lineage: Eukaryota > Viridiplantae > Streptophyta > Magnoliopsida > Brassicales > Brassicaceae > Isatis > Isatis lusitanica. The sequence continues at coordinate 15,358 of OVBB01000489.1, forward strand.
TAAAATTCTTTCAAATATGTTGAAAGAGAAGCCACTCCAAAATGAAAGACACCATCTTAACCAAATCCAAGCAATATGTAACAAATATAATATTTATATACTGTAGAGTACATTCATATACTGTAGAGTATATATATAATCTATATCTTAAATCAAAACTTCAAATTCCACACGCGTAAGGGTGATAGACAATACCTAACATAATTGTTTATGTAACACACACCAGAACTTTATGTAATTGTTTATTTTTAATAATTTTATAAATTCTAATTATATCACAAAAGTAGAAAAAAAAATCATAAAATTATATATGTGATTGCAAAAATATTAATCATATCCCGCGCGCCGACGCGCGGGTCCGAATCTAGTTAACAATTTAAAGCATTAAATAAGAACCAAACTAACCACTACTAATATAATATCCAACGACATGTATTTTTTTGTCCAACAATATCTTATACAATAAAAGAGACTTCTGTCTCTCCTTCGAAGGCAAAAAAGACACGTGTCCTATTTTAGAACCAGGTCCGACAAAAATCTTTTGGGCCTTAATCCTATCTTCGAAAATGTGTTAAGGCAATTGTGTTTGAAAGATTTGGGCTTCAATTTGGTGAAACTGTTGGGCAGCTAAAATATAGATAATAAAAACATTTTATACAATAAAAGAGACTTCTGTCTCTCCTTCGAGGGCAAAAAAGACATGTGTCTTATTTTAGAACCAGGTCGGACAAAAATCTTTTGGGCCTTAGTCCTACCTTCGAAAATGTGTTAAGACAATTGTGTTTGAAAGATTTGGGCTTCAATTTGGTGAAACTGTTGGGCAGCTAAAATATAGATAATAAAAACAGCTAAAAAATGTACGAAGCCAAATTTGAGGAACTTAATCGACATAAACCAATTCAAAAAGGTAGTCCTAGCATTTTCAGCCAATTTATCTGTCTTTCCATTCTTCTTTTGGAGGATAAGCTTGATGGAAAAATTTCCAATGAGCTCCTTTTATTTCTAAAATTCTTTCAAATATGTTAAAAGAGAAGCCATTCCAAAATGAAAGACACTATCTTAACCAAATCCAAGCAATATGTAACAAATATAACATTTATATAATGTAGAGTACATTCATATACCGTAGAATATACGTATAATCTTCAAATTCCACACGCGTAAAGGTGATAGACAATACCTAATATTAAGGATCCTTAACATAATATCCTGTACCGTCCTTACAGCAGTACCATCCCTAGTCCGAGTAAACATCTGAGCATTTCCAGATCCCATCTACAAAACACTACTACCCTTAGTCGGCAATCCACTATCATAATTTTTTCTTTTGCTGTTTCTCTATCTTGTACATGCGCGTCTTCCTATAACTGATCCTCTGTTTCAATCAGATGCAAAAGATTTTGGAGATTTCGTTCCTTATAATTAAAAAAATAATCATTATGACTTTTTCATATGTACCAAATAATCTATGGAAAACAGGTATCTGTAGTATGTTTGGACAGGTCCCAGGACAAATTATCTAGATTAATATAAACCTATATTTAACTTATTTTGGATCAAATTATGTTTGCTCTGTATCATTCAACATTTTGTAATTTCTTTTGATTCGTTTATGGGCCTCTGAATCATATGGTTATTAGATCTAAATTTATGGACTAAAGTTTACATTCTAGTAATATCTCTTAAGATTGATCAGACTTAATCATGGTATACTCTGTCAATTTTGCCTGATATTAACAATTTAACGTTACAAGGAAATTTCATGTACTCCGACAATATTCTCTGAGAGCATGATTCGTTATTTTTGTAAAAGAAATTCATTAGTTTTTGAAGAACGAGAGTTTTATTTTCTCAGAAATTTTTGACAAAACAGTCTTGTTAGTCTTTCATCAGAAATTTCACAATGTTTTTCGCAGAAGTTTCTCAATAATGTTTACGGAAATCATCCTAAGAAGACACAATTTTCCGACGACAAATTAAAGGTGTTTTCGGTTTATCTTCGAAACTTCTTGGAAAATCATTGGATTTTTATCTTTAATATGTGTCAGCAATTGAATAGTTTCCGAGTAGATACCAACAACAACATTCGTCACAAAATAGTTACGAATTTCTCAACAATCAGCGGCTACTGCATTTTTTTTTTACGACTGCTTGTTTTTCCAAAAAGCTCAAAAAGTTAATCCAGCTCGTCAGAATATTCTTGGAATCTGGAAACATGACGAAGTTGAAACTCCCACTTAAAATTTAGTGTTAACTATTGAACGAAAACACCTTATTTCATTGATAAAACATGTAACAAATTACAACAATTGATAATGGTAGAGTAAAACAAAAATTTTAAAACAAGATTCAAACATTAATATTATAGAGTCCCAATTTGTAAATGTGCTATCTCTAGGCACATTTGAACCCAGATGGAACCTTCTTTCCACATCGGTTTAGGATAAGACTCAATGAAATGGGAACATTAAGCTTAATGCCAAGAATATTAGCGTTCAAGGCAGTGCAGAGACAGACGGCAGCGTCGAGATCAACTAGACCGTTGATAAGGGTGCAGCACTTGGACGATTGTGGTAGAGAAACCTTAACCAAATCCAAGACATTGGCACATACCTTGAGTTTAAGAGCATCTTTACAAGTGTGTTTGTGGTAAGGAGATGAAGCTGAAGGCTTTTTATACGGTGGTGGTGGACAAGGGACCGATGTCGAACTGACCAAAGTGAAGAAGATGACATTAAAAATGAGGAGAAGAGCAATCTTAGAGTAAGCCATTGGTGGTATATGAAGTTATAAGAGTTTTTTCTTATAAAGTTATACGAAAACTCTAAATACTTTCTCTTTTTGAAGCTTGTGATGTTTTGTGTGAGGAATATGGAGAGAATGATAGGGTTTTTATAGGTGAAGATTGAGATTGTTTATGTGTTTTAATTACAAATTGACGAGTGGCAACGACATGATTTCGATGAACTTTTTGTGTGAGGGATTAATATTAAAAACAAAAATTATTATGAACTGATTGATCTTACCAACTGTCAAGATATATTAGAATTTTTAGCCGTTTACATGTAACATGCAATTAACAATTATATCAGTACATACACATAAGGCTTATAAATCAAAAACGAAACGAAACTAAAAGAAAAATATTTGTGATCTCACATGTGTACTGCAACTCACTTTTGTTTTCATTCATGTGATTGTGCCAATCTAATTATATTCTTATTCGCACGTACTTTTAATCATGGTATACGCTGTCGCCAGATATTAACAGTTTAAAACATGTTAATTCTAATAAGCATGATTTTAATCATTGAATAATAACCAAACCAACCTACAAATACTTAAATCGCCAACGACAAGTATTCTGTTTAACTAAATGTGGCATTATAAGTCGTCAAATTTTCGATATATATATCAAATCATTAAAAAAGACCAAAGCATCAAATAATGCAGAACATAAAAAGAAGGTCCCATATTAGTATTACCCCAAAGCAGCCGAACCAAGTAGAAAGTTTATAAGCGACCCAACTACGTTTTGTTTTTAAGACTCTCTTCATGTGATTTCGCCAATCTAAAATCCTTTATATTATGTACATTTCGAAAATATTTTAGCTACTAAAATAATAGATCTTTTCTCCAAAAAGTAAAAACTATATGTTCTTATATATAGTGAAGTTAATAAACTTATACAAATTAAATTTTAAAACTACTTAATTAAAATTAGTAGCTTTGTTTATAAATATTTTTTTCAAAAGAAATATGAATGTCATTTACTTTTTCGAATAAAATAATAAAAAGAATGAAACATTATTATTTATATCTTCTTGCTTTAACGTAACATCTAACACTAATTGTTATCTCTATTAATTATATGCACAAAAAGGGTTATATTTTGAAACTCGGTATATATTTTCAAATATATATGTCTATATATACATATTCAAGCCTTGGTATTTTTTATTTTTTTGGTCGTCATTCAAGCCTTGGTATTTAGGTAGGAAATAAAAAGGATACAAAATAAATAAAGAAAAAACAGAAGACAGATTATTTCATAAAGAGAATTTTACAACAATACATACGGATCGATTCAAACAAGAAATTTTAGACCAAGAAATTTTGATAATTAAATAAAAGGGATCAAAGCTATAATGATTTTCTCTTGTCTTCTCCCACATTATCACACAAAAATGACACGTGTTTTATTTTCCTGGTTTTTAACCTTTTTATTTCACAGTTTATAGAACAAAATTGTCCTCTCATTTGTAAGTTGTAACGCCAGCCGTAATAAGGTAAGGGTTATGTGGAAAGAAGATGAATTAAGTCAAATGAATTTCAACTTCATCACTTCATTATATATTGTCTCTGAATCTTAGGATTACTTTGGGTTAAGAGAAGCCATACACCTCACCTGACCTTCCAATAATCCTTAAAGCGATGGCCAATCAATCTCTGAATTCAATTCCGGCAGGATCATTCGGCGTTATCTCAACTTAAAGCTTTATGACACATTTTTTATATGTTATGGTCTTTGGGTTGAGATATGAAAGCACCTTATTTCATTGATAAAACATGTAACAAATTACAACAATAGATAATGGTAGAGTAAAACAAAAATTTTAAAACAAGAAACAAATATTTTGTATTGTTATAGAGTCTCAATTTGAAAATGTGCTATCTTTAGGCACATTTGAAGCCAGATGGAACATTCTTTCCACATCGGTTTAGGATAAGATTCAGTGAAATAGGAACATTAAGCTTAATGCCAAGAATATTAGCGTTCAAGGCGGTGCAGAGACAGACGGCAGCATCGAGATCAACTAGACCGTTGATAAGGGCACAGCATTTGGACGATTGTGGTAGAGAAACCTTAACCAAATCCAAGACATTGGCACATACCTTGAGTTTAAGAGCATCTTTACAAGTGTGTTTGTGGTAAGGAGATGAAACTGAAGGCTTTTTATACGGTGGTGGTGGACATGGGACCGAAGTCGAGCTGACAAAAGTGAAGAAGATGACATTAAAAATGAGGAGAAGAGCAATCTTAGAGTAAGCCATTGGTGGTATATGAAGTTATAAAAGTTTTTTCTTATAAAGTTATAAAACTCTTAAATATTTTATTTTCTCTATCAAGCTTGTGATGTTTTGTGTGAAGAAGATACAGAGAATGTTAGGGTTTTTATAGGTAAAAATTGAGATTGGTTTATGTGTTTCAAATTACAAATTGACGAGTCGCAGCGACATGATTTCGATGAACAGTTTGTGCGGGGGATTAATATTTAAAAAAAAAAATTATCATGAACTGATTGATCTTACGAACTGTCAAAGAAATATAAGAATCGTTAGCCGTTTACATGTAACATGCAATTAACACTATATTAGTATATTTGGCTTATACTTAATAAAAAAGCAAATTAAATAAAAAGTATTTCTGGACTTACATGTGTACTGCAACCCAGTTTTTTTTTTTTTCTTATTCATGTGATTTCGCCAATCTAATTTATTATTATTATTTTTTTGATATCCAAGAGAACCAATCTAATTATATTCTTATTAGCACGTACTTTTAATCATGGTGTACGCTGTAACTGTCGCGAGATATTAACAACTTAAAGCATTGAATAAGAACCAAACCAACCAGTAATATAATATCCAACGACATGTACTATTCTTTTTTGTCAACAATATAGATAATAAAACCAGCTAAAAAATGTAGGAAGCCAAATTTGAGGAACTGGATCGGCATAAACCAATTTAGAAAGATACTAGTTTTTAGCATTTCAAGCCGATTTATCTGTCTTTTCATTCTTCTTTCGGGAGATATGCTTGATGGAAAATTTTCCGAAGAGTTTCTTTCATTTCTAAAGTTTTTTCAAATATGTTGAAAAAATAGGCAACTCCAAAGTGAATGAACATCTTAACCAAATCCAAACAATTTGTAACAAATAGAACATTCATATACTGTAGGATATATATACAATTCAATCTATAGCCGAAAACAAAGCTTCAAATTCCACATGCTTAAGAGTGATAGACTACACCTAATATTACAGATTCCTAATAGTATCGTTGGTCCGAGTGAACATCTGAACATTTCCAGATTCCATCTACAAAACATTACTACTCCCAGCCGGTGCACAATTCACTATCTAATACATGCACATCTCCCTATAACCGACCCTCTATTTGAGCCAGATGCAAAATATTTTGGGGATTCCGGTCCTTATAATTAAAAATATAATCATTATGACTTTTCAATATGTACCAAATAGTCTATACAAAACAGGTATCTCTAGTATCTTTGGGTAGTCTCCAGAATAAATAATATAGATTCACATAAACCGATGATTGGTTTCATGGGGAAGAACATCTGATTTGACGGGACCTTGAAGAGTGCTCATGTTTGTAATGCCAAAAGACATTAAAACAACATTGTTTATAGATTCTTCCTCTACTCGGCATCTTATACATCAGATATCCCATTGAATTTTTTGGTAACCCAAATGCATCCGGAGGAAATTTTCCATAAAAAATATATTTCAATTGTGGAGGAAATTTAATCTCTGAATCAGACAATCGTCAAACTCCTCTGTAGGTAAGTTATAATGGAGATATGGCGGCAGGATCATTCAGCGTTGTCTCAACTTAAACCTTTGTCACCACAGTGGCGAAACATACTTTTTATATGTCGATACATCTGCTGCTTCGCCAGTCTAAACATCTTGATATGTATTTAACTAATTATTTTGGATCAAATTATATTTTCTCTGTCCCATTCGACTCTAGTAATTTCTTTTGCTTTGTTTATGGGCATCTGAATCATGGTTATTAGATGTAAATTAATGGACCAAAACTAACGTTCTAGTACGATCTCTTAAGATTGATCAGACTTAATCATGGTATACTCTGTCAATTTTGCCAGATATTAACAATTTAACACTACAAGTAAATTTCATGTAGTCCTGCAACATTTTCTGAGAACATGATTAGTTATCTTTTTTAAATAAAAAACAGAAATTCATTATTTTTTGAGGTATGAGAGTTCTTCTCGTTATTTTCTCCGAAAGTTTTGACAATACTTTCTTGTTAGCATTTCATCATAAATTTAATAATGTTTGTCGAAATCATCCCGGAAAGACACAATTTTCCAACAACAAAGGTGTTTTTGGTGAATCTTTGAAACTTTCTTGGAAAATCATCAGAGTTTTATCTTTAATATGTCTCAGCAGTTGAATAGTTTCCGAGTAGATACCAACAACGACATTCGTCACAAAATAGTTACAAATTTCTAAAAGATCAGCGACGAAGGCATATATTTTCTTTTTTACAACTGCATGTTTTTCAAAAAAGCTCAAAAATCTTAACTACATTCGTGAAAATATTCTGAAACCTGAAAACTTAACCTAGTTCGCTGCTTAGATAATTTGAACTCTTGAAACTCCCACTTTATAATTTAGTGTTAACTATGGAACGAAAACACCTTATTTCATTGATAAAACATGTAAGAAATTACAACAATAGATCTTTAACATTAAAACCAACAAAAAATTACAACAATAGATAACGGTAGAGTAAAACGAAAATCTTAAAACAAGAAACAAATATTTTGTATTATTATAGAATCTCAATTTGAAATGTGCTATCTTTAGGCACATTTGAAGCCAGATGGAACCTTCTTACCACATCGGTTGAGGATAAGATTCAATGAAATGGGAACATTGAGCTTAATGCCAAGAATATTAGTGTAACATCCCGATTCCTGGTATATATGGAAACGTATATGGGAGAGAT
>OVBB01000490.1:0-23050 GCA_900406415.1 Isatis lusitanica
TACCGAAAGGAACATTCTATCTCGGTGGTGTAGAGTTCGTAGGGCCATGCAAAAATCAGATTGAATTCGTTATCGATGGAACTTTATTGGCTCCTGCAAATCCTAGGGACATTAAGCAGGACACGTGGATAAATTTTAGGTACGTTAACAATCTCTCTATCTCCGGTGCCGGTACACTCGACGGCCAAGGGAAAGAGTCTTGGCCACTCAATGATTGCCACAAAAACACCAATTGTCCTAAACTAGCTATGGTACTATTTCTCAATCTATTTTATATAAAGTGCTATATCATTATTGTTTATTTACAAAACGCCTGATATCCAATGAAAAAAAATGTAATTCAATCATCGCAATATCCACATAATAGCTCTATATATGTAGTCCTTTAACAAACTTGATTATTTTCATAGACCATGGGATTTGCATTCGTGAACAACTCAAGAATCACTGGAATAACATCACTCAACAGCAAAATGGGACACTTCAACTTCTTCTCGGTCCATCATTTCAACATTACCGGAGTCACTATAACGGCTCCAGGCGATAGCCCCAACACAGACGGTCTCAAGTTCGGATTCTCTAGCAACATTCACATCTCCAACACACACATTGGTACCGGAGATGACTGTATCGCCATTCTTTCCGGAACCACTAACATGGATATCTCTAATGTGAACTGTGGTCCCGGACATGGGATCAGTGTCGGAAGCTTAGGGAAGAACAAAGACGAGAAGGACGTTAGTGGCTTAACGGTAAGAGACACGGTTTTTAACGGCACAAGCGATGGTATTCGGATCAAGACTTGGGAATCTTCGGCTTCGAAGCTCGTGGTTTCTAACTTTTTGTACGAGAATATTCAGATGATTAATGTTGGAAAACCGATCAATATCGATCAGAAGTATTGTCCTCACCCGCCCTGTGAGAAAAAGGTAAACTTTCTACACAAGAAACAAACTTATGAACATTTTTCTTTAACCACAAGAAACAACAAAAGAAAATTATAACTTGGGTTTCCTTATTCTATCAGGGAGAATCTCACGTTCAGATCCAAGACCTTAAGTTAAAGAACATATATGGAACGTCGACGAACAAAGTGGCGGTGAATCTACAATGTAGCAAGAGCTTCCCGTGCAAGAATGTTGAGCTCATTGACATTAACCTCGAGAATAATGGAGTCGAGGTTGGTCCTTCCACTGCGGTGTGTGAGAATGTTGACAGTTCTGCAGTTGGCAAGATGGTTCCTCAGCATTGTCTGAATTGATTCAACGATCCATGGGAATAATGGCGTTTGTTGAATTTAATTTTTTCATGTTTATATAATTTCCTAATTGCTGCATGTATGTGTGCTTCATCTTGTCCATTTTTTTTCTGCTAAAAAAACATGATTAACTACATTGATTCTCTATTTGTACCCGACTAAATAGCTATTTATAGGTCTTATTTTTTTCGGTGCTAAATTAACCTTCACTCGCTTTCTTACTCTGTTCTTATTATTTTTTTTCTCTTCTTTCTACTCGCTTAGAGATTCAATCATAAATCAAGTTTAATTTATGAGAAAATAAGAAACCAAAATTCCCCATACTTCGATTTTTTTTCTTTCTTAAAAAACCTTGATTTCCCTCCGTTTATGTTCGTAAACTCAGCCAACTCATACGGAGCTACATCGCTCTCGAACAGGAAATCGGTTCTTGCAACTCTATTGAACTTGTATTTCAGCTATCTTGCATATAATCAAAATAAGTTCGGATTTAGAGAAATAATTGAATTCAGAACTCGGCAATTAATTATGGAGAAATTAGATCATCACAAAGATAAATGGGTCGAAAAATAAGAGCTTAATATTTTTTTTATGTTTCATAGATGTGCCATGTGAACTGTCTACGCTTTAATATCATTAGATGTTTTTTTTGTAATTGAAGAACAACTTTAGATATTTTTGTACAATTAAAAAAATATCATTAGATGTCTTTTTCATCTTAAAACTCATATGATATTTTGAATTATAATGGTTATTATCTTTTTATTATTTTTGTCTATTGTTTTTAATTTAATTTCAATTTTTATCCAATTTAGTTGAATAGTCATTTGTAGCTATTATATGAATAACTATTTGTAGCTAAAATTTTAACAAAATATGGCTAAACTACAAAGAGTTTGTAGCTTTTTGTTTACAAAGCCATAAATGATTTGTGTCTATTTTTGGTAATGGACACAATTAAATTTGTGACTATTTGGAAAAAAAAACCATGGATTGCTAGTTATTAAATTATGGCTATCATAGACGCATATTTTGTTGTGTCAATTTGTCTCTGATACAATTTGCTATATGTAGATGGAGCTACCAATAGTTGTGGCACTCATAATTACAAATATGGGTTTTTGATATTCGTGGAAGTAAAACACCAATATAGTCGTATCTATAGTAGTCATAGATCGCCACGAATAACTATGTTTCGAAAATATCTACCTCAAACGTATGAAAATAGTTTGTTATTATACATAGTTATTGTTAAAATAGTTATGAAAATTAGACGATAGTTGCAACAAATATCATGGCTATTAACAGACTTCTTTAGTAGCGGCCAAAACTTCTCAATTCATCTTAACAAAAACGTTTATAAATAAAACATTTTTTTGTCATTTCCATAATATCCTAAACAAATTAAGAAGATGGTTTGTATTGCTTCTGCGTTAAAAGCTCTGTGTTTGTCTCTCTTGTTCGTGGCCGTTGCGGGCCATGGGAAAGGCCATGGGAACGGCAGGCCAAAGGTTTTCAACGTCCGGCGCTATGGTGCTAAAGCTGACGGAAAAACTGATAACGCCAATGTATGTACATTATAAACACAGAAGACAAATATTTTCATAGTTATTGAGAAACTTTTGTTCCATAGTTAACCTATATTTTCCTTAACACATGATTTTTAGGTGTTCACGAAAGTATGGAAAAGCGCATGCGGAAGGAAAAGTGGAAGTAGTAAAGTCTACGTACCGAGAGGAACATTCTATCTCGGTGGTGTAAAGTTCGTAGGGCCATGCAAAAATAAGATTGAATTCGTCATCGATGGAACTCTATTGGCTCCCGAAAATCCTAGGGATATTAAGGATGAAACTTGGATAAACTTCAGGTACATTAACAATCTCTCTGTCTCCGGTGCGGGCACACTCGACGGCCAAGGGAAAGAGTCTTGGCCACTCAATGACTGCCACAAAAACACCAATTGTCCTAAACTAGCTATGGTAATATTTCTTAGTTTTTTTAATATACTGCGTTAATATGATTATTATTAACATCATATTCATAGCTCTGTCTTAATATCTTATATATATTCAAGTTTATCTATATATAGTCCTTTAACAAACTTGGTTATGTTCGTAGACCATGGGTTTTGCATTCGTGAACAACTCAAGAATCAATGGGATAAGATCACTCAACAGCAAAATGGGACACTTCAACTTCTTCTCCGTTCATCACTTGAACATTACCGGAGTCACTATAACCGCTCCAGGCGATAGCCCCAACACAGACGGTCTCAAGTTCGGGCTCTGTAGCAACATTCGCATCTCCAACACACACATTGGTACCGGAGATGACTGTATCGCCATTCTTTCCGGAACAAATAACATGGATATCTGTAATGTCACATGTGGTCCCGGACATGGGATCAGTGTCGGAAGCTTAGGGAAGAATAAAGACGAGAAGGACGTTAAAGGCTTAACCGTAAGAGACACGGTTTTTAACGGCACAAGCGATGGTATCCGGATCAAGACTTGGGAATCTTCGGCTTCGAAAATCGAGGTTTCTAACTTTTTGTACGAGAATATTCAGATGATTAATGTTGGAAAACCGATCAACATCGATCAGAAGTATTGTCCTTACCCACCCTGTGAAAAAAAGGTAAACTTTCTACACAATAAACAAACTTATATATCTTTTCTTTAACCACAAGAAACAACAAAAGAAAAATGTGATTACCAACAAAAAAAAAAAAGATAAATATAACTTGTGTTTCATTATTCTTCCAGGGAGAATCTCACGTTCAGATCAAAGACCTTAAGTTAAAGAACATATATGGAACGTCAAAGAACAAAGTGGCGGTGAATCTACAATGTAGCAAGAGCTTTCCGTGCAAGAATGTTAAGCTAATTGACATTAATCTCAAGAATAACGGAGTCGAGGATGGTCCTTCCACAGCCGTGTGTGAGAATGTTGACGGTTCTGCAGTTGGCAAGATGGTTCCTCAGCATTGTCTGGATTGATTCAACGATCCATGGGAACAATGACGATTGTTGAATTTGATTTTTCCATGTGTATAATTTCCTGATTACGGTATATATTTGTGTTTCCTTTTTTTTTTTATTCCTGCTACAGAGACATCAATTCAAGCCATGGTCTATATATGTATTATTTGAAATGATACCAATATCATATACAAAGTCATGGAAAATAAGAAGATAATGAATTATGGTATTTATGTCAGAGAATCACCGAAAGTGAGTATTTTGGACTAACCGAAGAGATTTTCATGATAGATATATCCATGTTGTTGGGCTAAAAGTCATGATTTTCAAATTTCACTAATTCAACAACATTCAAAGAATACAAAAACATCCATTTGATATTTTTGATGCTTGCACGTAAACATACGACAACTACAATACTTTCATGTTATCGTACTAAAGTGGTCTAAGTATATTGTACTCCTTATTCTTAACTGACCAGCCAGAAAAAAATGGTAGACAACAAAAATGGTTATGTCGAGAGGTTTATTTGAAATTCATCAAGTTTCTCGGATAGCAGTACAAAACCACATTATTGACCACCTGATACCACTCACTTATATTATGTGAGTCAAAACATATGTAGTCCAGTATGTTTCGGATTATGAATATTCATTAGTGGTTAATGTAGATGATGAATATATTTTTGAATATAATCTAGAAGATTAATACAGTGAATATTCTTATTCAGATTCATATTAGGACCGACAATATTGTATAATTCAATATTTCTAATAAACAATATTCTACAACATCATTTTCATCATTTTGTAATGCAACTGCTTTATTTATACATAAAAAAATCTAATCAAAAGTTTTAATAAATTAAATATATAAAACTTTTTTTTTTTAAGAATGAAAATACTATTATCTGATTCAAATTAAACAATATCAAATTAAGCAATAACTGGATGGTCAATATAACCACGAGTAGCAATGAATACTCTCATACTCTTATGTGCCTATCCATAAATCACAACTTTAACTACAAAATTTTAATTCGCTGCATGAATTTAATTTGCCAAATTTTGTGGCGAAATTTATTTCTCGGCTAATATCTTTCACGGGTAAGCAATGTGCAGCTCCTAATTAATTTACACCCAAAAATCATTTTAATATAAAAATCAAGAACGTTGCCTTTTATTCTGCCTGAACCCTTACCTCTCCGATTCTCTCACTCGTTTATGTCCTTCAAATCTCTCTTCAATTATCCAATTCCATTCTTGATTCTTGCTTCTGATTTACTCCTTTGAATCCGAAATGGTGTTGACAATAAGTTGATTCTCTCTTCCAAATTACTTTTAGATCTTTAGATCGATTTACCTATACCCAGCATTTCTTTCTCTGCATGGATTTATCTCTTCGCTCAATTGCAGATGAATCTCCTATGTGCTTCTTCATCAGGAAGATCTAACCAAAGGCGTCAATCTCGTATTTCTCGTGGAGAAAACGAGACCAGTTGCTTCCACTGTTTCACGTCATCCACGTCCTATTATGAGTGTGCTGGAGAGACATAACATACTCCTTCATCCACGAGGGGTTAATGGAAGTTTAAGGTGAGTTCATTTAAAAACTACTTCTTAATATAAGAATATGCATGCATGTTTGAGTGTCTGAGGCTCTAACATCTGTTCAATCAAGTTTTTTTATGGCTGTTATTACTTTGCTTAGTTACTGCTGTCTAATTCAAATAGTTGTATTTTTTTTCTCACAGGTTTGACTTAACGAGTGCATCCGGAAAGGCGTAGTGGCAATGTATCAATTAAAAATTTAGGGACCATGTTGGAAATTTTGAATGATGCCAGAGGAAAGAGAAGAACACATGATGGACTAGTTTTGTGGTAATTTTTATATTTTACTTTGTTTAAGAATTAACATAACCAATATTTGTCTGATAAAATAAACAATTTTTCTTGGTAACTTTTTATTTTTCTTGGTTTTGTTGCAGAAAAATTACTCTAATTAAACTTTAACATCATTAGATGTTTTTTTGTAATTGAGGAATATTATATCATTAGATTTTTATAATTGAAGAACATTTTTAAATGTCTTTTTCATCTTAGAGCTCATATGATCTTTTGAATTATAATGGTTATTTTTTAATTGTATAATTTTCTATATTTTAAAAAATTGGTTTCAACTTTTATATCCAATTGAGTTCAATAGTCATTTGTAGCTATTATATAAATAACTATTTATAGTTAAAATTTTAACAATTTAAGCATCTTCAATGGTTTAGAGACCCTTAAAGTCTCTGAACAAATATAAATACTATTTTTTTAAACAAAATTTTATTATATAATTAAAATTTAGATAAAAAATATAAATCAGTCATAATCTGACACCTAATGAAAAGCTCTAGTAAAAGATTTTTAAAATCTATTACTTTAGAACCCATTTCTCATCTCTCTCATGCTTTTTTATTTTTTTATTGTATTTTTGGGTTTAGAATCTCATGTAAAACCCACCATTGGAGATGGTCTATATTAACCACAAAGAGTTTGTTTACAAAGCCACAAATGATTTGTGTCTATTTGTGGTAATGGACACAATTAAATTTGTACTATTTCGAAAAAAAAACAATGGATTGCTGGTAATTAAATTGTGGCTATCATAAACACATATTTTGTTGTGGCAAATTGTGTCTTTAAAGCTACGATACAATATGCTATAAGTAGATTGGGTTGTGGTTAGTTATGGCAGTGGCACTCATAATTATAAATATGGGTTTTGATATTCGTGGATGTAAGCTACCAATATAGTCGTGTCTAAGTCTATAGTAGTCACAGATCGCCACAAATAACTATGTTTCGACCATATATATCTACATCAAAGCTACAAAAATAGTTTGCTATTATACATAGCTATTGCTAAAATAGTTATGAAAATTAGACGATGGTTGCAAGAATTATCTTGGCTATTAACAGATTTTTGTAGTGGCCAAAACTTTTTTCTAGTGGCCAAAACTTCTCATTGCGTCTTAACAAAAACGTTTATAAATAAATCATTTTAAAAAAAAATCCATAATACCCTAAACAAATTAAGAAGATGGTTTGTATTGCTTCTGCGTTTAAGGCTCTGTGTTTGTCTCTCTTGTTCGTCGCCGTTGCTGGCCATGGGATCGCCAGGCCAAAGGTTTTCAACGTCGGGCAATTTGGTGCTAAACCTGACGGAATAACTGATAACGCCATTGTATGTACATTAGCGATATAGAAACACAGAAGATACAGAGATATTATTGAGAAACCTTTTTTAATAGTTAATTAACCTATATTTTTCTTAACACGTATGATATTAGGCGTTCACGAATATATGGAAAAGTGCATGCGCATGGAAAACTGGAAGTACTGTAATCTACGTACCGAAAGGAACATTTTATCTCGGTGGTGTAGAATTCGCAGGGCCATGCGCAAATCAGATTGAATTCGTTATCGATGGAACTTTATTGGCTCCTGCAAATCCTAGCGATATTAAGGAGGACACGTGGATAAGATTCAGGTACGTTAACAATCTCTATATCTCCGGTGCCGGTACACTCGACGGCCAAGGGAAAGAGTCTTGGCCACTCAATGACTGCCACAAAAACACCAATTGTCCTAAACTAGCTATGGTACCATTTCTTAAATCTTTTTGTATATTGTGTTATATATATATATATGATTATTTTTAAATTACAAAACGCGTGATATCCAATGAACAACATGTAGTCATATCCCTATAAATAGCTCTATCTTAATATCTTATATTCAAGTTTAGCTATATAGTCCGTTAACAAACTTGATTATTATTTTTATAGACCATGGGATTTTCATTCGTGAACAACTCAAGAATCACTGGAATAACATCACTCAACAGCAAAATGGGACACTTCAACTTCTACGCCGTACATCACTTCAACATTACGGGCGTCACTATAACTGCTCCCTGCGAAAGCCCCAACACCGACGGGCTCAAGTTCGGGTGCTCTAGCAACATTCACATCTCCAACACACACATTGGTACTGGAGACGACTGTATTGCCATTCTTTCTGGAACCAGTAACATGGATATCTGTAATGTCACATGTGGTCCCGGACATGGGATCAGTGTCGGAAGCTTAGGGAAGAACAAAGACGAGAAGGACGTTAGTGGCTTAACGGTAAGAGACACGGTTTTTAACGGCACAAGCGATGGTATTCGGATCAAGACTTGGGAATCTTCGGCTTCGGAGCTCGTGGTTTCTAACTTTTTGTACGAGAATATTCAGATGATTAATGTTGGAAAACCGATCAATATTGATCAGAAGTATTGTCCTCACCCGCCCTGTGCAAAAGAGGTAAACTTTCTACACAAGAAACAAACTTAATATCTCTTTTCTTTAACCACAAGAAACAACAATAGAAAAATATAACTTGTGTTTCCTTATTCTTTCAGGGAGAATCTCACGTTCAGATCCAAGACCTTAAGTTAAAGAACATATATGGAACTTCGATGAACAAAGTGGCGGTGAATCTACAGTGTAGCAAGAGCTTTCCGTGCAAGAATGTTGAGCTAATTGACATTAACCTCGAGAATAAGGGAGTCGAGGTTGGTCCTTCCACTGCTGTATGTGAGAATGTTGTCGGTTCTGCACTTGGCAAGATGGTTCCTCAGCATTGTCTGAACTGATTCAACTATCCGTGGGGAAAATGGCGATTGTCGAATTAGATTTTTTCATGTTTAATTGTATATATTCTCCTGATTGTTGTATATATCTGTTCTTCTTCAATTTTTTTTTTTTTTTTTGCTAAAAGACATGATTAACCAAACGACTGCGTTTAGCTACGACATAATTAAACAAGAGTGGGGCCTGAGGCGGGAAGAAAAAGCCGAGTCATCGGGTCTGTGTTCTGTCCCACGACAAAATTATATCCACAACCACCCTTGTCATTTCATTAATCACCGTAATTAAAGCTATTTAAATTCAGCCAATAATTATCAGACAAATCAACCTTTTTCAAAAATCAAATTTTCGTCTAATCTCTACAAATTTTTTCATGTTAAAAAAATGATGAAAAAACTGTTAGTGCATGACTTTCGTCACACTATTATTCCACTTCACCCAATAAAAAAAATCATTCAGGCGACGTGAAGATCCAAAGATAATTAACGAATTTTAAAAATTAATTAATTAATTTTTAAAATTAACGAATTTCGTTTATTTATTTCCCTTTATATTTTTTTCCCGAATCAACACTCCACTCTCTCCACTCACATCGATGGCTTCCTCCACTAGTCTCCTCTTTCTCTTCTTCTTCTTTCTCTGTTCTCCGATCACTTCCTTTCTAACGGAGAAGAAGACTTTCATTTTCCGCGTGGACAGTGGACTGAAACCATCCGTGTTCTCTACGCATTACCATTGGTACAGTTCGGAGTTCACCGAAAGCCCTCAAATCCTCCATCTATACGACACAGTCTTCCACGGCTTCTCCGCTACAGTTACTCCCAACGACGCTGAGATCCTCCGCAACCACCCTGCCGTTCTCGCCGTATTCCAAGATCGCCGCCGTGAACTCCACACCACTCGTTCTCCTCAATTCCTAGGTCTCCGGAACCAGAAAGGACTCTGGTCTAACTCTGACTACGGATCTGATGTTATCATCGGCGTTTTAGACACCGGAATCTGGCCGGAGCGGAGGAGCTTCTCTGACCTAAACCTAGGACCGGTTCCGAAACGTTGGAGAGGCGTTTGTCAAACCGGAGCCAGGTTTGATAAGAGAAACTGTAACCGGAAAATCATCGGCGCTAGATTCTTCGCCGAGGGACAGCAAGCCGCCGTGATCGGAGGAATCAACAAAACGGTCGAGTTTCTCTCCCCTCGTGACGCCGACGGACATGGGACTCACACCGCCTCAACCGCCGCGGGTCGTCAAGCCTTTAGGGCTAGTATGGCTGGTTACGCCTCTGGTGTAGCCAAAGGCGTAGCCCCCAAGGCACGTATAGCTGCTTACAAAGTATGTTGGAAAGACTCTGGCTGTCTTGATTCCGACATCCTCGCTGCTTTTGACGCAGCTGTCTCTGACGGAGTCGATATTATCTCAATCTCCATTGGAGGAGGAGATGGAATCTCTTCACCGTATTATCTCGACCCCATCGCTATAGGCTCTTACGGTGCTGCTTCGATGGGTGTCTTCGTCTCCTCCTCTGCAGGAAACGACGGACCAAACGGGATGTCGGTTACAAACCTAGCACCGTGGGTAACTACTGTAGGCGCGGGAACAATTGACAGAGATTTTCCGGCTGATGTTGTTCTCGGAGATGGACACCGTCTCCGAGGTGTTTCTCTCTACTCTGGAGTGCCTTTAAATGGCCGGATGTTTCCGTTGGTTTATCCAGGGAAGACCGGAGTGTTAGCTGCTTCACTATGTATGGAGGAGTCACTTGACCCTAAGCTTGTGAGAGGTAAAGTCGTGATTTGCGACCGTGGGAGCAATCCTCGGGTGGCTAAAGGGATGGTGGTGAAGAAAGCAGGCGGTGTAGGGATGATACTTGCTAACGCCGCCTCGAACGGCGAAGGCTTGGTCGGAGACGCTCATCTTATCCCAGCTACCAACGTTGGAGCAAGCGCAGGAGACAGGATCAAAGCGTACGCTTTGACTCATCCGAACCCTATAGCTACAATAGATTTTAAAGGGACGGTGGTTGGAGTTAAACCGGCTCCGGTTGTGGCTTCGTTCTCTGGCAGAGGACCAAACGGTTTAAACCCGGAGATTTTGAAACCGGACCTGATTGCTCCGGGAGTTAACATCTTAGCGGCTTGGACAGATGCCGTGGGGCCTACGGGAATGGTTTCTGACCATCGGAAAACAGAGTTTAACATTCTCTCAGGCACTTCAATGGCTTGTCCTCACGTTAGTGGAGCTGCAGCTCTGCTTAAATCTGCTCATCCGGATTGGAGTCCCGCCGCTATAAGATCCGCCATGATGACAACAGCGAGTCTTGTGGACAACTCGAACCGCTCGTTAATCGACGAGTCCACAGGAAAACAGTCGACACCTTATGACTTTGGTTCGGGTCATCTCAGTCTTGGTCGAGCGATTGATCCAGGTCTTGTCTATGACATAACCAACGATGACTATATTGCGTTTCTATGTTCCATAGGATACGAGACTAAAACGATTCAGGTAATCACTAGAACGCCGGTGAGATGTCCGAGGAAGAAACCCTCGCCGGATGATTTGAATTACCCTTCGATCACTGCCTTGTTCGCTACGTCAAATAGAGATTCCTTGAGCAAGACCCTTGTACGGACAGTGACGAACGTTGGACAGTCCGCAGCGGTTTATAGGGCGAGGATAGAATCGCCTAAGGGAGTGACGGTGACAGTGAGGCCGTCGAGGTTGGTGTTCACGTCGGCCGTTAAGAAACGAAGCTTTGTTGTAACGGTGACAGTGGATACGAAGAATCTAGTGTTGGGTGAGTCAGGTGCGGCGTTCGGGTCGGTTACGTGGTCTGACGGTGGAAGACATATGGTTCGGAGCACCGTTGTGGTGACTCAGATTGACCCACTGTGAGTCGGGTCGGGTCTGACTGATCATGACTTTTGTACGAGTCTTTGTATGCAGTGAATGTAGAAGGTTTCAGGTTCTTTTTAATTTTCCTTTTTAGTTTTTATCTGCCATTTTGTCTTCTTTTTTTTACATTCCCTAATATCAAAGGAGTGACAAAACAAAAGAAACTCTACTTTGGAAGATACTAGTTGTATGATTGTATCTCACTGAAATTATCGTCATATGAATACTTGATAGTTCTCAACTAGCTCATTTCCCCGTGACATCGCCAGACGCCAATATTAGACAAAGCTATAAATAGATGTCTTTCTCTTGTAGTATTATAGTTTTTGGGTTTTGAATGAACAACACAAAATGAAACGACTCCTAGTCACTTTTAACAACCGAATTTGATCTACCACTAGTGTGTATACTCTATGTCACAGAAGGTTGGTCAATAGAGAAAATAGAAGCTTTAAATTTTGTGCTTACGATATAGTTACAAGAACTATTGTTCCATTTAAGTGCGCCATTATTTTTTTTTTTTTGGTTAATCCAGAGGTAGATCCCAAACCACCACAATCCAAACTAATTTTCTGAATCCAATCAAACCGTAGGCCAGTTTTATTTGGGAGGATTTTTCTTGAGCCGTATACCTAGTGCCCGCGTTAGGTGTCCAGAAGAGATAAAATAGTTTCCGCATGGAGGGGGAATCGAACCCCGTTAGTGATTGCCACCACAGGCCCGTTCTTACCACTTGGACTACCTCGTTCGGACAAGTGCGCCATTTTTCATAAAAAAAATTCAGAAAAAAACTTATTCAAAAGGAACTAGAATATTTCTCAAGCAATTTTCACACTTGGTTTCTCACAAATCATATTCCTAAAAGATGTAGTCCAGTTTCTACTTCCATTTTTGACAAAATTTGGTTAGAAGCACCTTTCTCCGACCAGTTTCCAACCACATAAAAGTTGTTTTTGACCATCCGGTTTTGACCGCTTTTTTGATAATCTTTTTATGACTTGTATTATAGTTTAATTAATTATTTTGTTAATTTATTATATTATATGATATGAACATATGAGCTAGTAGTATCATAAAATGTTCTAAAATCATAAACTAAGCTAGCATGAATAGGAACAAATCACCTTGCTTTTGGAAAAGTGATTAAAAAGTTGATTTACTAGTTTGAAAGAAACTTCTGCGTCGATTACATCCAGAAGACAACAACCCATATATGGTAACTACGATAAATATAGACAAGCATTCAACATTCTCCCTTGGGACAACAGTAAAAAACCTGCAGAAATCACAAATTAAAAGAATCAGAAACAATATGGATGGACAATGAATTGATCAGAGTAACTTTTAAGTTGACGCGGAAACACTTGAAGAGACCTTTACCATGTGCATCCACCGATGATGAACTGTTCAGATTATAGTTTCTCAAATTGCAAAAAAAAAAAAATAGATTTCTCGTTTTATTTCTTGACCAAACTTGAAAGTACATAATATACAGTATATACTATACACCTCAAAGTAGGTGTGGTCCTAAAAAATAATGTGCGGTTGTTTTACAGTATATCTTTCACGGTTTTACAAGCAAAACGATTGATTAAGTTTTGGATACATTTCTCTCCTACACGTTCTCAGAAAAGCACTTAAGACTTTTTTTTTTTTTTTCAACTTATTATATTTCTGTACATAATTTAATATAATACTCCCTCCGTTTTATTAGTTGTCGTTTCAGAGAATTATTTTTGTTTCTAATTAGTTATCGTTTTCAGTTTTCAATGCAAAATTTATTAATACTTTTTTATTTTCTATAATCATTTTTATTCTGCAGATTGTTTTACAATTGGTTGAATTGTGTTTAGGTAGATAATTAATAATATTTTTTTATTAAAAATTTAACATAATTAATACTTTTTAATTTGTGTGCATAACCTTAAAACGACAAGTAAACAAAAACGGAGGGAGTAATTATTTTAACTACTATTATAATTTAAAACTAGCTTCAAAATAATATAAAATTTCTAAAAAATCGGGCTAATTACATATGATTATTTTTTATGAGAATCCCCAAGTCTCACCTTAGAAATCTTCATTTATCTACTATCGTTTCCAGGATAAACAATATTTACCTCTCTATCATAGAGAGAAAGCACACAAACTCTAAGTATTTTATAATGTCCCAACTGTTCCTACCGGTGAGTCACCCATCCCTAAGTTAGGCTCGTGGACTCCACCTCTGTCCGACGGTCGGTGCGTTACTCTGGAGGCTTTAAAGTCATGATATACTGACCCTGAAATCTTCACATGACCGTTCTCCGTGTTTTTTTCTTAACTCATACGATACCGCGAATCACTTTCCGGTATGTCACACATTCTTCCACTACTTCAGCTCGAGCTCAAACACGCTTAACTCTTGAGTTCTTTCGGGATGTGCAACCAAAAAAGTAAGTGTACTTTGGTGACATAGGTAGCCAAATCAATTTTTTTAATCTTTCACATATACATTTTCATATATATCATGAATCAGGATGTTACGTATTTATACAGAGTTTATTTCAAATATAAAACATTAGTTTAGCTTAACCATATAATTGATTGAGAATAACACTGGACTGATCTGATAACTCATCCGTTCCAACAAATCCAGCTTCTCAATTAGCATAACTAGTCTTGGTTTAAATCTTATTTGAATTTTATCACCAAGATTCAACAAACTCCACCTTGATGATATCAATCTGATATGCTACTTTATCACGGTAAACTTGTGCAGTGTCAGGCTATACCAAACACTAAAGTGTATAGTTACTCCGAGAAAGCTTAAAGCTTGCTCAAATTTGTTGATAAGAAGCACCTTTGTCAGATTGTGACAAAAAAAAAAAAAAGCACCTTTGTCAGAACATCAGCAGGCGTCTTCGAAGTTGATATCTTATGCGCCTTCAAATCTCAGATGAAATGCAACTTTCTGTTTATATGCAACAGAAAGTTTTTTTTGTAGCAACACATGGTACTCTAGGAGTCACACCATGTATCAATTGAATCATGCTTAAATCACCAAAGCACTATTAAGCCATATGTTTTCTTTTATAATTTCTTTTATGATATATTCGAACCTCTTAAAAAGGTTTAAAACGTCGGTCGACATGACTCAAAAGGCCAAAAAACACATATATTTGGGCACCACGAAAAGCTAAGAAAGAAGTTGACTAATGCCGACGTCGTATTAAGGTAGACAGTCTAATCACTTCATCCGTAATTTGTTCGAAGTTATCATCTTCCCCACTTGTACAATTGTCAATTTCTGCTTTCAACATCCCAATAATTCATTCCTTTCATATTAAGAAAAAAGGTCACGTACGTACGTTTTGCACACAAAAAAACAAAACAACGTTACGTACATGTTTTCTGTTTTTTTGAAACAAAAAAAACTAGGCTATGATAGTACCTTATCCACGATAAGTTGGTCGAATTAGGTCTTGTACCGACCATTGATAAATAAAACAGAATTCTCTCACAGGCTCACTAATGTCTGATTTATACGTAATTTATTTATGATTTATCGTCACTATTAAGAGAGATTCATTCCCCTTTCAAGTTTGCTTAACCGACAAAAGGAGATAACAACAAAAATCAAAAAGCAACGTCAGTCCGTAACATGCATAATTAAAGGGTGCTGCTGGTAGGACTGAAGGGAAAAAGCAAGCACTAACCAGCAATAATTAACATTAATTGATGCCTAATCAATGTTAATTATCGACAAAGTGAGTCAAATAATGTTTTTTTGTACTCTTTTGATTTAAATTTATTTTGCTCGGTCTTGGATAATGTCGAATCCCATCTCTGTCGGATCGGTGGCTTGAAGCTCATAGTGAATCCCTTCCAAAACTCTCCTCAGCCCAGCCTTAGACGTCGCGTATAAAATCTTTGCCCTTATCCTGGACGCCTCCGGCGACCTAATTCCGGTAACAAATATAATTATCATTTTACCCTTCAAGCCCATACAAATGTGTCCCCATAATTGTAAAACTGGTTTTTTGGATTTTGAAAGATAAGTCCGAACTAAAAACCAAATTTTATGTCGGTTTGGTGAGAAACTTATTTGTTTGGTTCGTTCAGTTCAGATTATGATAGAAATGTGTAATAAATTTTAAAACAAACAATTAAGTTTAATTAATATTATATAAGTTTGTATAATTTAAGAGAAATACTTTCGAATAACCCATTTTCATGTTGTTGTCATAAAAATAGCACATTAGAGTGAAAATGACAATGGTAGCATATTGTAATCATTTTTAAATGTATTACACTAATGAATTTGGGCTCACAAATCATTTATTAGTGTTTAAATTTTAGGGCTTAAAATTTAAGATTACAAGATTGATAAAAAATGTTTGAAAAATAAAGATATAATAGTCTTTTTATTCTTAGTTGAATGCTATCTAGGTCATTTTCATCATAGTATGTTATTTTGGTGACAAAAACATGAAAGTGTGCTATTTTAATAATTAACTTAAAATCTGACATGAATCCAACTCCGAAAAGAACTTGATTTTCAATGTTTAAATCTACTAAAATATCTGAATGGAACTTAAAGTTAATTATTTCGGATATTAGGGTAATACAAGATCCAAATCGAAACTCGAATTAATTAGTATCCGAAAGTTTTTGAAGTTCAGTAAAGGCATTAATCTTTTTGTACTTAACTTTAGGTAATTGGATATTTTCAGAGTATTTTATGAGATGTTGGGTAGTTTTGTACCAGAATTTTTGGTTAGTTAGATATTTTGAATAGTATAAGTAGTTTTTTACTGATTTTTTGGGTAATTCAAGTACTTTTACATAGTTTTTTTTGTGTGATTCCGAATAACAGATAACATCCGATCCCAATCCAACCTAGAAAAAAAAACCCGAACCAAATCATGTTCAAAAATTAAAAGTACTTGAACAGAGCGTATGTTCAAGTTCGAAAACCACCAAAAAAACTGATCCGAATCCAAAACATATGACTATAGTTAAAAGCATTATGGTCTGGCGTTTCTATCACGCTATTAGAAATACCTATTTTACCCTTGATGTTGAATAGAACTATAAGGGTATAAACGTAATTCCCTAGTTTTAGAAGCTAGGAAGACCGAAGACTAACCAGTAGATGAAGAAGATCTTGCTCTTGCGGCAGTTATCGACGGTGACGAAGTCGAAATCGAAGACAGCATAGCGACAATCATCCACCGGTAAGGAAGCGGCGAGATCTTGATAGTTTTCTCCGGCGCCGCCGAGTTTATCGACGGTGACTTTACGGGAATTCTCGTCGATCTTGAACACGATGTACCTGTGTACTTTCTTCCACTTCATCTCCATGAATGAGCTCGTACACTCCTCCGTCACACGCATCCCCGTCGTCGCCTGCAAAATCATATGATCATCATCGGAATATTTACTATCAAACTCGCATAGCGATACAAAAATCAAAAACAAAAATATTGTTCTACCATCTTGAAAGCCATCGCCATTGTTGCTAAAAGATTCTTCTTCTTCTCTCTTTCTTCTTTTCTTGTTTTTGGGCGTGGGGAGCTTTTTTTCCGTTAAAATGGTATGATTTTGAGGCCTTTATATAATAAAGTAACGTTATGCGATCATTAGTTTTCTTGTATTACAAAATTACCCTCGACTCTGATCGTCGACTTCTTTTTTTCGTTACGAGGCGAATAATTTTTTCCTCGTTGGCGTAATTAAAAGTAACTTTATTCGGCACTAAGTTTGTTTCTTGAACATTTACATTTTCGTACAACAAAAATTCCTGGTTATTATAATAAGTGTAAATATATACGAAGAGTAAATGATTAACTGTTGATTAAAGAAAAAAGAAAATTGATGTACGAAATCATTATTCAATCTATCTTGGTAACTTTTTTTTAAACAACCTTTTTTTATCAAGAAATCAACTTGACCAGAAAAAATTATAGTAGTACATTTTAAACAAAGTAAAAAGACCTTAGTTTCACTATTTAGATGGCAAGTAATAAGATGTTGACTAAAAATATTGATGGCAAGTAAGAGTTTAGAGAAATAAACAAATCATAAAAATTAGTGCAGTTAAAAGTACTGGTTACGGATACCAAATGAAGATATGAACAAGAAATCTGAAACTTCCAAATACTATACAAAAAAATGATTAAAAGTCTTACAAATTTTAATTATGAGTTTCAAAGATTATTTTTTTGTTAGTGTATTGTGAAATAATACAATAATATCCTAGGGTATTCATTTATGATCAGTCTAAAAACATTGAATCTTCAAAGCTACACTCACAAAAACATTCTCGTTGGTATGGTGCTATGAGTCTATGACCAAACGCATCATGCTAATAGAAAGAAACAAAAAGAGTATAGGGATTAGGGACACGGGTCAATGCTTATATGCAATTAATATAACACAAAAATCAATGTGAAGCTGAGAATGAAGAGGATGGTCCCAGAGAATAGTAGTGGATCTCCAAGTAACCCAACACCCACAATTTCATCGATCTCTGCAATTTCGTGTTACTCAAAACTCAAGTGACCCTTTACGTGTAAGCTAAGGATTGCGATTATATCTCATATTATTCCACTTTTGTTTTCGTCAATTTTCAATCTCTATAATTATATAAGTTTTTGACCAAAAAAAAAAAATAATAATTATATAAGTTTGACAATTCACGATGAGGCGGATTCAAAACAGTGTGTAATAGTTTTCGTATGTTGGGTACAAAGTAAAGGTCGGCCATGAAAATGATTACTCTCTTATATTTACTGGTAATTATTTCGTTTCTTATGAATCTAACACACATCAGGTTACATTCACATATGCCCAAGACGACATACATTATACAACAAAATTTAGTATAAAGAAGACTAGCTAAGTCTTTAATTAATTATGCTTACACACATGAGATCGATTTAACAGTTGGGTGTTCCATCACATGTGAACTAGATTCTCCAAGGGTTGATCTAGCATTGGAAGAACTACACTACTCTCAATCCAAGTCGAACTAATGTGTCTAATACATCTTTATTTTATTTTTTATGTATCTAGTATTAGTTGAATACTACTAATCGATCCAAACTTTGCACATTATTTTATGTATTTAACTTCTACAGAAAATTATTTTGTATAATTATTGGTGTTGAGTTTGTAGTGGCTTGTCTTCGTGAGTGTTATCATCTTTGTTTGTTTCTTCTTTGGAATTATCTTTATCGTTTGATCATATTCTTTTATAGTTGGAGTCATCATATCGTCGAATCGTTGACGCAAGTTTGTTTTTGAAAAAAGAATTTAAATCAGACAAATTTCATGAGCCTAATCTAAATATATTCGATCCATTGATAAAAAAAGAACACCTGAACTCGACGGTGGTGCGTTCATTCATTACACTTTTTTATTTTTTAAAAGAAAAATTTGATAATGCAAAATAAGACTTAAAATACAGTTCATCATAAACTACTGCATGATTATCAGAAAAAGTCTATTTCAAATTAGAAAAAATGATCGTACATTTTCATACATCAATTTTTGCCGATTTAGATATCAACAAACTTTTATCTCTAAATAAGTTACATAAACTATATATTGAACTTAAGCCAAAATCAATACTAACTGAAATAATATTAGTAAATTATTCTGAATCAGATGTCACATGTATAATTTTTACTAAGTTGGATATCACATATTTAGTTTCTGTTGAGTCTAATGACACATGTTAAAAAAAAATTTACAACTGATAAAATTAGAGTTTTGCATTTATATATTTTTACCGCAGATCTATTGTTTTAATAAATTACTATAAATAATTTATATAAAAAATAATATGAAAATATTTTTACAACTAAAATAATAAAATAGGTTAAAAAAATTCGATCATTTTTCCTATTTATATAAAAACTTTCCATTTATCCTCTTAATAATTACTAAATTTTTTTTAAAAAATTATTAACTATTTTTCAAGAACAAATAGAATAAACTTATTTATACAAATATACGTGTATATATATATTATTATTTAACCATCTGTATTAGTTATTTTTTATTTTTAATATCAAAAGTAAAGTCCAATCAATACTGTTTGTAATGTGTTAAATCATCATAAAAAGATAAATTGAATTTTATTAGGCTACAAAAATAATCGAAACGATAATTTAGAGGGTGAATGTCATACAATAGTGTATGAAAGGTATACAAATATATTTTCTAGTATTTATAAATTTTTTTATCTTTTTCACTAAAACTAGTATAAATTAATAAGAACATTTCATTCAATCTAATTTTATTGGTGATGAACTATGCAACTAAGAAACATAAAATAATATATGAATAATTTTTTTTTTTTTGAAACATTTTTTTAAAAGCTTTTTTGTATTTAAAATGTTATTGACTTGATAAGAAAAAATCTTACAGCACACTCCAGTTTCTGATTAAGTCCATCTTCTGACATGAGTTATTCTGATCAGCTAAAACCCACTTATTCCACACACTCATTTAGTTTTTGTTTTTATGTTTTAGATAGGTCCAATTCTTCGCCTAAAGTTATGTGAAGAATGAAGCCCAAATCCATATTTTTCAAAACAGACATATAAGTTTTAGTCGAAATTTTTTCTTCGCATACATCAAAGTCTTTTTTTCTTCACTATATCAGAAAAGATTTCTTCACATACATCAAAAGAAATTTCAAGTAAAAGAAATGCGATCTTTCTCCAAAAGATATTTGTAACTAGTTAAAGTTTTTTTTGGAAGTCGATTTGCAAGTTATACTAATTTAGACGTTGGCTTTTGTCTTACTTACTTTTTTTTTGTTTTTTATTTTGCTTTTGTCTTACTTGATACATTTGTTACACTACTTTACTGAGAAGAGAAATCCATCGAAAAAGAAATCGTTTCTCTCTCAGGCACTGTTCCCGATAGATCTATTATCCGCTGGTTCTTGTCTCTGACTTTCCCGAAGTAAACCCCTATCACCCTTTTACCCAGTAAATTCCTAAAGCAGACCACCTTTGTGTTACTTAAAAAGGAAACCAACTCTTCCTCCGCCACTCTCTGGCCGGAGACGACACCTTAACGAGGCAAAGGTGTCGGAGGCCTCGGCGACTACTCTCTCAACATCTTAAGACCAATCCTACTACAAAGTTCCAACGTCTAAGTCTCCTCTTCAATACCCCTCCTGCCGGAACCTCTAACTTCTCCAAGAAGGAAAGCTTGGGTATAGCTCTTCCCCACAACGGTTTCTGATTCCTCCAGCCGCTAGTTCCCCCTGTCTCCTCCATGGCTCGTCGACTTACTTCAGCAGAGAAAGGGAAGGGTGTTGCCCTTACGGCTCCTTCTCCACCCAGACTACGACTCAAAGCTCCTGAGATGGATACTTCTGCACTCATTAGAGAAAATGGTCTCACTATTGTAGGGCGGCTCACCAACCCCAGAAGACAAAGAATGTGGGCTCTCCTCCCTTACCTCTCTAAACGGTGGGGAATCAAAGGAAGGGCTAATGCCTCAGATCTGGGACTAAACAACTTCCAAGTGCGCTTTGTAAACCCTGACGACCTTATCCGTGCTTTGGATAACAGGCCTTACCACTTTGATAGGTGGATGATTATTGTCCAGAAGTGGGAACCGATAATCTCTCCAAACTTCCCATCGGAAATCCCTTTTTGGATAAATCTCCGTGGAATCCCTCTCCACTACTGGCAAGAGCAACTCGTTAGAGACATTGGTAGGCAGCTTGGTACTCTAGAAGACTACAGCCTCTCCTCCTCGGTGGCTCGGGTTCGTGTCTCTGTCAACGGATACGAACCTATCATTAGAGAAACCATCCTTGAACTTCCTGGTAACCAAGAGGTTACAGTCTTCCTGGAACATGAGAAGCTCGAAGGCATCTGTTCCATATGTCATCTCCTCTCCCATGAAGCCTCGGCATGCCCTCTAAATCCACAAAAACGTAGGGAACCTACCCCACAGGAACCCATGACAAGATCTCCAACTAGAGATCAACCTAGATACGAAGCACAAGACTCGAGACAACGCAACGACAACCAAAGAACTCAGACTTATGGAGCTGCATCTCGGAAAAATACTACCCTCAGGGCACTTACGGATAGCATTACCACATCCAGGGAGAATCCACAAGACACCTTTCCGCCCCATCGATACAGAGGACACTCTCCAGCAGATTCGCATCCGTATAGAAGAAGGAGCCCAGGTTTCGAAACTGGAAGACGTCGAGATAGCGCTAGGCATTTCTCAAACCCCAGATCGCCTCCCAGAACAGGAGGAAGACAGCAGTGGGTCGAGAAGACATTATCCCCTGGGCATTCCAGAGCACAAGGCTCTCTCCGGAAACTCTCCTTTAATGAAGTGGACAAAACCACACATCTTCCACCACCACCCCCTAGAGCTAACGTCCTTACAGAGGAGGAGAATCCTCGCGAAGCCCTTGAAGCTGCTACTGAGACTATTCTGGGAGAGTTAAATGAGGTAACGCTCCGATACATCCACTGCGGTGATCCAACCGAGAGCGCAGCAAGAAGGGCTAGAGTCATCAACAGTGAGTCCCAAGGGCTAATGTTGACTACTGCTCGCCGTTTGGCTGCCTTGGCTACGCCTGAAACTAGGAGACAGAACTTATCCATTGGTGAAAGCCCTCTTAAGCAGTACAATGTACCTCAGATTCAGGAAGGACAACGTCATCATACTTCTGATATAAATCTTTTGCAATCTCGATCGCAGTCTTCACGGAGTAGACACTCCACCTCTGATGAATCTGATACCCCCTCGAGCCCACATCTGACCACCGAGGAAGCGGCCCGAATACTCCATCTAGATCCGGCTGATATTATACCACCTAAACGTGGAAGGGGCAGACCTCCGCTACAACAGAAGACCACGTCAAAAACTCTTGCAGTTAGAGCAACCTCCAAGAAGAGAAAGACGAGACAAATCCAACTCTCACCACTGGTACGGAATATCCCGCTGCGTCTCTCTCCAAGTAGAAGGTTAGCCCGTACCACTACAAGAGTCATACCTCGGTCTGTACCAAGTCGACCAAAGAGATCAACCAGCACTAGAACTCACCATTCTCAACCTCCGGATAACTCCATTTCCTCGAGTATCCATGCGACTCCGGGTTACACTACTACTACGAGTAGGGAAGCGGATTTTCAGAATCCGCGGGATTCTCTTTGATATGTTGGGATTTTTACCCTTTCTAACCCCTTTTATCTAATTGTTTT